>SRRH01000393.1:0-24133 GCA_018361025.1 Claviceps aff. purpurea | reverse complement strand
GATGCCTGGACCCGGAACCTGTGGCATGCTCAGCTGCGTGGATGAAGGAGCTATTTTCTGGTGCAATGATGTAAGTGGACCCTTTTGACATATGTTCATCTCTTCTAAGTTCTCCGTTGTTTGAGTTCCGCTCGAACAGATGCTGTGTTTTGACATCGTCGCACGGTCGCTGATACATATGCCGTATAGAGTGATACGCTCAGGACGAAGACCCTCGAAGCCTTCTCCGACATTGTGGTCGCGGCTGAGTCCATCTTATCTCACTGTGCCATAAGTGGTGACACACTTAAGCCGATGGTCTCCGGAAAGACAATCCTTTCTGGCGACGACTCTTTTGTCGTGGGGAAGTCGAGCTGTGGTGATTAGTGGCGCGGTACTGATCATTAGAAATGGCTGGCGGTAATAGGTATTGAATCTTGATAGGATGACATGCTGGTTTCGTGGCTTTGACCGGATAATTGTATCGGTATCGTGTCTCACTGTCTTGACATGTCATATGTGCATTGCTTGGGTAATTGGGAATAAACAAGGACTATCTGCGTTTGGGCTTGGACATAAAACTATGTGCTCCCTGTGAGATGTACACGATGGTGTACACAGTACCCTTTGCACTCCGTGAATATGAGTTTCCACTTGAGAAGTTCTTGGAAGTAACATGAAGTTCTTCTTGAAAGCCGCGGCCCGCAATGTACATTTGTTACTTGTACGTAGGTACTCCGTATGTTGTTGGTTCAAGGTTGGTAGCAGCCTCAATCTCAGGCATCACTTGTTCTCCTCAGACTTGTAGACGGATTACAGGCTACGGAGTATATCATGTAGCAGAGTGCCAGTCTCCAGAGACCCAATAGCCTCCTTGTTCCAACAGTAACTTCCACCGTCCACGATGTACTACCCACCCACAAACGCCTTCTTCTCCACTGCAGATCTATAATCTATCATCATCATCATCATTGCCCACACCCACATTATGCATGTGTGATGAAGAAGATCGGACTGAAATTTGAAGATCGTGCCCAACGGCCAACCGGCCCAACCCTGGCCCCTCAGCCCTGGGCCCTGGCCCCTAGGACCTGATTGATGGTCATTGGTGATGAGTCGGTGACTGCAGATTACTAATTTACTACACGGAAGTGAGCATATCAAGCATCCGAAATGCTGCCATTACGAATGAATTGATGCCAGATGGTATATCGGTCAAATGCAATGGCTCAAATTAAATCAATTCTGCCTGCCCATGGGCCATCCGTACATCCAAACTTACACAAATACATACAGTACTTATTACGGCACACAAAACATGACTCTACCTGAGTACACTTTACAGCCTGTGTTCACTATTCAAGAAGCTGGAGCCTGGAGCCACGAAACATTCCTCTAGAGACTAGTTCATATTTACAGAAGAGTGGCGGAAGTGTAGACCGAGAAAAAGTCTAAAGAAGCCTCGGAGGCTCAGGGTGACCTCTTTGATCCGATTCTGGGGGATGTACAATGTAATGCGGCCTAGCTTGGAAGTAAACCTTCGTGGAAAAAGCCACGATGCATGTGATCGAGAAAATTCAAACTGGACATCGCAAGGATCGTGTCCAAGTTCCAACCTGGCTTATTCGGAATGCGAATTACTACATAATGGCGAGCAACCCGGGCTTCTAAATTCTGGCATGTTGCCTTTGAAGTTTGCGCTATTTGTAATATACCTCTCAAGACAGTAACTCAAGAGTCAAGAGTCAAGACTCAACCTGCATCAGTCATATGACTCATATCATCCACTGAAAAGCCATACACACACGCTACATTTACACACAACCACCGCTTTAGTATTTACTACCCAGATCATCAACTCCCGTCTCTACTTAGTACTTCAATACATCTTTGACAATGAAGTTCAACACTCTCTCCACGATGATGTGCTTCCTTGCACTTGGGGTACGCATTCCAATTTCCACGCAAGGCACTCCCGAGTCCCCCTTCCCCCGGGCACGGTAATCGAACCGCTGCACACACGACCTGAGACAGCTAACAAATCTTTAGGCCTCAGTCTCTGCTCGTGCCATTTCTGAGCCCATCGCCCACCGATTCGTTCCCACTTGGGAAGTGGCCATCGAGCCAGGCCAGAATCTCTGGGAAGAAACGATTCTGGTCAATGGCACCATACAGCAGGTCGACGCCTACATGGAAGCTCATTACCCGGGCTGGTCAGCCAAACACGCCCACTTCTCTTCGCCGTACCCGGTCCATGCCAAGGAGGCCCCCGCGAGCTTGCCCGAACTGATGAAGGTGAAGAGTGTCACGTGTAACTACCCTCTCCATCAAGCCTCGACGCGCGCCATTCTCGGAGCCATGGACCACCTCCGCCGCATCGGCATGGACCGCGGTCCGCGATGGAGTCCTAGACCCGGAACCTGTGGCAAGCTCAGCTGCTCGGATGAAGGAGCTATTTTCTGGTGCAATGATGTAAGTGGACCCTTTTGACATTTGTTCTTCTCTTCCCCGCTGTTTGAGTTCCACTCGAAGTTCGAACAGGTGCTGTGTTTTGACATCGTGGCTGATACATATGCCGTATAGAGCGATACGCTCAGATTGAAGACCCTCGAAGCCTTCTCCGACATTGTGGTCGCGGCCGAGGCCATCTTATCTCACTGTGCCATAAGTAGTGACACACTTATGCCGATGGTCTCTGGAAAGACAACCCTTTTTGGCGACTACTCTTTTATCGTGGGGAAATCGAGCTGTGGTGCTAAGTGGCTGTGGCGCAATACTGGTCATTAGAGATGGCTGGCCGTATTGATAGGACGTCATGCTGTTTTCATGGCTTTGACCGGATATTGTCTCGGTATCGTGTCTTCACATGTACATTGCAGCATTGCCTGGGTAAGGAATAAGCAAGGGCTACCTGCGTTTGGGCTACCCTTCTTTCCGAGCCAACACTAAGCGGACAGGAAACCGGCTTAGTGCGGGATATATAGTGCAGTGCAACGACCCTGACCGTCACAATACCTTGGCCTCAGAGTCTGCTCTTGTCTTCCCTGAGCCCACCACCGGCCTCTTCGTTCTCTCTTGGGACGTAGCCATCGAGCCAGGCCAGGAAGACAAGATTGTGGTCAATGGCACGATCCAGCAGGTGGACGCCTACATGGAGGCCCATTACCCCGGCTGGTCCGCCAAATTGGCTAACTTCACGTATTCACACTCGGCTCCTGCCAAGCGAGCCCCCGCGAGCACGCGCCCGAGGGGATGATTTCAGATTCCTGAAGGTGAAGAATGAAGTTGGCCCACTTGGCGGACCAGCTGGGGTAATGGGCCTCCATGTAGGCGTCAACCTGCTGGATCGTGCCATTGACCACAATCTTGTCTTCCTGGCCTGGATCGACGGCTACATCCCAAGAGGGAACGAACAGGTCGCAGGCTGAGGTCGGTGGTGGGCTCTGGGATGGCAACAGCAGAGACTTGTTAGCTGTCTGTGTCACGTATGTTGTCCTAGTCATTGTCAAGGTTGAATAATTCGACAGCATGGTGGAGGAGTTGTCGAGGAGGAGATGGGGAAGTCAGGAGGAGTGAGCATTGAGGAGATAGAAAAGATGGATAAGTGGGGAAACCACAGAAGTTAGAACAGTAGATCCTTCCAGGTCTCTGCACAGTGCACACTGCAACAAAGCAAGAGCGAAGATCCACAGGAAAGATCAAAAGAACAGCAATCTTCACAGGACCACCACAAGGGTAAGCAAGGAAAAGAAAAGAACAGGATTGAGTTGAATCGAAGTGCTAAAATGAAGAGAAAACAATCGAGGAGCTTAGGTATATATGTTGGGAACTGCTTCACTACCAATAGTCGCAGCCGTCTCATCCAGGGCATATTACGGAGATTTCACGGTAGTGCCACAGTTTTAGACTGATCGCACGAATGGAGTACATACATACGTCACATATACCACCAGCCACTGGTATAACATAGCTATGCCATCTTCCTCTCTCTGGAAGATGCACAAGCCAAGCCAAGAAGATGTTTCGTTTTACATGCATGCTCTTAGGTATTTGTTTCCCCTATGAGCCGACAACACCTGTTGTACATGGAAGTTCGGTCCGATCGGCGGCGATGTCTAGGAAGAAAAGTGCAGCGAATGACAGGCCGCAGGCGAGGTTACCTCGCTTAATCTGTAGCGTCCACGACACCAAGTTCAAGAAGAAGGAGCAGCCAAGAAAAGACCCTGTTTCACAAGATGGGGAATTCAGGTGTATCTACAAATTACAACACGTCTACGGAGTATGTACATACATGCCTAGACCTAGAGGTATGTACCTACCTACCTAGGTAGGTACCTAGGTAGGTACCTGCCTCCTAGGTAGACTCCCCACTCTAATTGAGTTGGGCCAACCAAACTGCCTTTGACTTCCCAGAAGGGTAAATGGCCTTACAGCCTACAGGTAAGGGTACCTACATACATACCTACGGTCCTACACAACTATAGGTAGGTAGGTATGTGTAGGTAGGTACTGTCAGAACCGCTCTATCACCGATATTCGCAGCCGCCTTGAATAGTTCCACGAAGGCATCACGAAGGAGCACGGAGGTACTACGGATGTTTTACGGAGGTGTCACGACTCACGAAAGGTGAGGCCGATCGTGAAGGAACTACACATGGAACGCAATCGGCTGGCAACTTGACAGAACGCCTTGGCTCGTGGTGGTAATAGGTATACATCTTGATCCATCTTCCTCTCTCTAGAAGATAGACGACTTGAACATCACAGACCCGTTTATGATTCGTTTTGCATGCACGTTCTTTTTGATCCCCCTACGGATTACGAGCCGACAGGTACCTATCAGAGGGAGACACAACGTGATACGTAGTGAAAGTAGCTACCTACTTATTACAATGCAAATCACATCACGCCACATCAATTCAGACTTGGGGTACTCCTGACTGCTTTTATTGTCTATTTGTAATAATATATTGTAATCGGAGCTCTGGAAAGAGCCAAAGATGAGCGAGCGAGCGAGGCTTTGAACGCTTTTATTTAAGGCAATACGCCTAATCATTGATGTTCTTTGAGAGCGTGTAGACTTGAGACAGTTCTTGTCCAGTGTTGGTTTTTTTACATGTCTACCTGGGAGAGTAAGCTCAAACGTGCTGGGGTCTCAGGAGCCTGCCCCAATGATATGCCTATCAACATCAAGAATTGGCAGCCTCCAATGAAATAAAAAACTAGCCAGAATAATAAGTGGAACAAGGCTGGACTAGAACTTCGGCGGGAGGAAAATGAGAGCGCTCGCCGTTAATCATGTTGAGGGCATTGTTAAGCATGTCCATTGGTGACCGAGAATGCCCGGAGGTAGCACCCGTGACCTCTGGCTTTTGCGTGTTGCTAAGCTTAGGACAACTAATCGAGGTTGTTGGCCTTCTGTCACCAATGGCCCCGAATCGGTGATCATCGAAATAGTCGCTATGATTCGGATTGGCCGTTTCTATACGTCTGTTCAACTTGGTCAAACCTGAGCGCCACCACTTTTCGAGTTGCCGATTGTGCTCCGCATACGCCTCATCCGTCATAGGACCTAAACCAACGCGACACGGGATGCCATTCTTTGGGGAGGGATATCTCCAGCTCGGTTCTCGGGTCGGCTTTGTTACCCACGATTCCGTGTAGCCGTAAATATCAGGAATAAAGGTCGAGGTATTGTAATATTCGTCTTCACTATCGATGATTCCGGACGGCAGTTGGAATCCTGGCATCTGTACTGTGTGGGCTTTTTGGTTGAAAGCTGCACTCGACGTGCTTGACGTGGGAAGCATGTCCGGAGCCGGGGGTGGTTCATAAAAATGATCGAACCCATGCCCACTGAGCGCATAATTCGCGTTCAAAAGTGTCCCATCTCCCTCTCCATTGGATGGTATAGGTGAAGATTGGACGTTCATAGTCTTGGGAGCTTTCTCGAAATTCAGGGGACGAAACTGTCTCTGGCCGGGCGGCCCCGCAGTGAGAGGCATCGGGATAGAGTGCCCCAAAAGATGCTTTTGCGAACCCCTGGAGACTTCACTACTTGCTGACCTAGCTCTTCGAAGCATAGAATGAGCTGAAAATGGCGTGCCACTCCTTGCACTCCGTGCCCCGTCGAGTTTAGAAAAGACGTCGCGTTGAGCCTGTTTCAGAGTATAAGTCTCCGTCTGAAACTGGTAATTGGTACCAGAGAATCCTTGCCCTGCATCATTCGGCCCATCTGAGGCATTCAAAGATGCTCCGCCTGAAGGACTAGCTGATGAGGCACTGCCCATCGATGAACCGAATATGCCTGGTCTGGACCTGGATCCACGTTGAAACGCCTTTTGAGCGGCTTTCTGTGTCGGATTCGAGTAGGAGGCCAGATGCTTCAACGACTGGACAGGTAGATTTTTCAGAGCATTGTTGTTGCCATCGTCATCATCGTCTTCGTCGTATCCGTCGTCTTCACGGTCACCGTCTTCGCCATCACTATAGTTCCCAGAGAAGGAATCTCGTTCGGCTTTCATCGCTCTTTCCCGATCGCGCGAATCGGAAACGTCGAACGACAATTTGGATGTATTGGAAATCTGAATACCAGGTATGTCTGCCGTTATCTTGGCATGATTATGGTCCTGGTTATTGAACGGGCTGATGGCCCGATCGTAATTTTGTTGCAACGGCGTATACTGCTGCATAGTCGAATACGAGGTACCCGCAGAGGTCTTGTGCTCAGATAGTGCCGTCCTAGGCAGTGCAGCGAGATCAGTAGCTTGTAAGTTGCTGCCAATTGGCCACTTGAGCGAACGGCCACGACGAGTGGGTGGTTGAAGTGGCTGCGATGGGCTCGGCTTATATATTGTACCAGCAGTGGTGTATGTCGGCTGCTTTGACGATGACGCGGATGCTGCACTCATTGAAGGAGTGGGTGAAGTAGAGTCTGGGACAGATAGGCTGTCCATCTTCTCCCAGTCAGGAAGGTATGTTGGTATGGTAACTGTAAGTGAAAGCTCAGTGCCCGTGGGAAAAAGCAGTCCTCGTGCCTTCGTCTTGATCGTAAAGAAGAAAATGGAGAAGCGAAGGAGGCAGGTCCAAGTGAAAATCTATACCAACGCACTCAGAACCAGAAATGCGACATTGGCTGATTTCCAATGATTGCCTTCTTCAATTGACTATTGCGACTTCGACACCAGCGTCTGGTTTTAGTCAAGGGGCCAAGAGGAATTCCAAGACCCAAGCGAAGGACTGATCCTGTCGCAAAATCTCTTGCAAGCAAAGTAATTGCCCAGGCCAGAGTTTCGGGGAAACCGAGTGAGTTGTGCGCTCCATAGGAGTTTCGCGACAGATATAGCGGAAGGAGAGAAGCAAGCCTCTCGCGCAGAGACCTGCCAATCGCTCCTGATCGTCGACAAAGCTCCTTCGCCAGGTGGCGATGACAGATGCTGAGGGAAGGAGCTACCGACCAGGCTTCTTCTCCCAGCAAAACGGACGTAACCTACCAAAGTCCTGAACAAATGGTCCCAGGAAGTAATTCCAAGGGAAGAGCTTCGAGTCCAATTAATCGATGTAAATAAGAAGAGATAATGAAACGGGGTCTATTTCCAAATAACCTCGTCCAGGTAGCCAGCCCAGGGCTTTCAAACGACGATGAAACGCAGATCCAAGAAAAAGAAAAAGAAGAAAAGTGATGAAAGAAGAAATCAAGGGCCCTCGTGCGGAACGATGAAATGCAGAACGAGTGTCGGAGTCAGGGAGACATCAAAGAAGCCTGAACGAAAGAAACCAGATAAGCGTAGAAAGCCACATGGGGCACTTTAGACACTTGGTCGGCTACACGCCCAAGTGTCGGGCAGGTGACCCGCGAACACTTCGACGTCCAGGAGATGCGACTCCAAACCTAAACCAATTAACCACGTAATGAGGCACACAGTTCACTTATGGACTGGTGCGACGTCACCGTGTTCGTTCAAAGACGTTACTGTTAATTCATTATGCCATGATGAGTGAAGCACGAAAGATCAGAAAGCCGCATTCGCTAATCGCCCTGCCAATAACATCAGGGCGACCCCCATCCCATGTTGTAGCATGTAGGGAATATTCTCTTCTCTTTTCAGCCTCGGCCAAGAACTAAACCTGGTAGGACCAAAAGCTGTTAGTGTTTTCACAGCATCGCGCGCAAAGTCATTCTTTCGTAAGGAAGCCGAGTTCAAGTATATTTCTCCCGATTTCGAATCTGGGCTGCAGCAAGCATCGCACTACATCTCCCAATTGCATCATGCGGGGCCTCACTCCTGCATTGGTCATGTTCATTATTTTGAGGCGCCCCCGCGCCACACGATAATGCAAAAGATTCATGGCTGCGAGGAAAAGAGGTCCCGATTCCTCCGCATTCTCCAAAAGGTGCACCAAAATAGCAATTGTAGAGACGAACAAACAAGTGAACAAAATTGAGACCTGGGCGTCGGTCATTCTGTGTGTATTTTCGTTTGTGATGTATGAAACCTCGTGATACATGGAATTGCGCCGCGAGAGACGGTCAGCTTTGACCAAAAGAAGAAACAGTAAAAAAAAAAGAGAAGGAGGAAGGGAAGAAAGAAGGAGTAAGAAGAGAAAGTAGAAAGGCGCCCCCAAAGAGGATCTAAAAGTGCAGATTCATCCTCCCTCAATCAAAATTATTGCTTGGGGAATCGTGTGGAAAAGTAAATGACAAGAAGAGAATAAAAAGTCGAAGCTTAAATTCGTGGCCATTCTCGGTGGCTAACGCAATTATGCTCAGAGTTGTGAAGACTCTGAGCTGCTGTGGGAAGAGAATAATTCGAGAGAAAGTTTCCAAGTAAGAGGTGTCCTGAAATGAATATGTAAGGGTGTATCCACTCGCTCGCTATCTGCAGTTGATCGTGCAGTGTATTTTCTACGACCCCTTCCGTCCGCCGAGTCTGCTATTAGCGACTATTATATGGCGCCAGTCGGATACGCGCTGCCGGGTATCATGCCGGGCCCGCCCCGACTAGGGGCTTGCCCTCTTGCGCCGGAAAGTTGAAAGTCCGGGTTGTTGTTCAGCAAAACGTCTTGTCTTTGCTGCTTCATCTGGATGGGACGGCGCGGAGGAACTCCCTGGTTTGGCATGGGAGGTTGAGGCTCCCACCGGGGATTGACACCTCGTTGAGAGATGGAAGTGAAATTGGACCGCTCAGACTCCGCAGGACTGCGCGCACCGCCGACCACGGCATGAACATCTTCGTAGACTGAATCAGGAGGATGAACATGTAACAATGGTCCTCCATGAGGGTTTTGGGGGGTCTGAGGGGTCTGAGGGTGCATAGCCTCAAACTTGGGGTCGACGTCCTCGTAGTAATCGCTACGAGAGCCCATCCTGGAAGGAGGCAAGTGGGGAGCGGAATGTTCAGGGTTAGGTCTGAACGAGTGCGCAGGAGATGCAGCACGAGGAGAGCGTCTCCCCGAGCTTTGGTTCCAAGCAGCTCGCGGTGGGACATAGTATCTATAAAGAGAGGATGGGGTCAGTAAAACGGGTCATGGGTGAGATCGAGACTGGGCTTCTTGATGTTCGCGTACTTATCTGAGCTGTATCTGCTCGCGTCGCTCATAAATGTGTCTCTTCCATTGTCAGCCATGGCGCGATGCTGTTGCAAGCCAACCATGCCAGCAACATCCTCATCACTATCTCGGAGCTGCTTGTGCTGCCCGAACGAATGTGGCGGTGAGAGAGGAGCAGCCTCCATCTCGATAGCGGGGGCGATTCCCATGGCATGTCCAAGCAGTGGCGGAGGGGACTCTGCGCGAGGAATTCCCATGGCATGGCCAGATAGTGGCGGAGGTGACTCTGCGCGAGGAATTCCCATCGCATGGCCAGGCAGTGGCGGAGGTGACTCCGCGCGAGGAACGCCCATCTCATGATCAGGTAATGGTGGGGGTGACTCTGCGCGGGGAAGATCGTAACCATCTGCAACGGAGCCATGGTTGCTGCCATTCCACCCGCGATCTAGAGCTGGTGAAGCTGAGGGTTGGCCGTAGGGCATGAACACCTCGCCAGATGGTCCACGTTCATATTGGCCTGGATCCATATTCCCGTGAGAAGCAACTGGAGGCCCGCGTCCTCCTCGCATACCTCCTGGTCCATACGCCCCGCGAGGTGGAGGGCCGTAGCCCCCTCGTCCACGGGGTCCTGCTCTCCCGGGTGGTGGACCATAACCACCCCTACCACCTCCTCGTCCTCGGCCTCCTATACCGTGAGCATCGAAGCCGCCTCGTCCGTACGGGCCTCCTCGGCCTCCGCGCGGGCCTCCACCCCTTCCTCTTCCGTAAGGCTGAGGTGCAAAGGCGTCGGGTGCGCCGTTGTGTGGATTTCCGTGCCGGTCTCGTGATGGCGATCGTCCGGCCCCACCCATATTGGCCAGGTCGATAGAGTTCTCTGCAGGGCTCGTTTGAGTTAAGGGAATTCTCTCATCGCTCACTTGGTCGTCCTTCCTCTGGCTCTCGAATGTAGCAAAAGTCGGTTGGGTGTCGGCAGCTCCTGGAAGTCCGCCACCGACACCTGGACCAGCGGGTTGGGTAGCAACGACAGGCGTTGGCTTGTTGAATTGCGCTTCTCTGTCGAAGTAGTTCTGGCCACTCATCTCGGCATTTCCGGCAACACGTTCATGCCGCGACTTTTTGCCGACAACTGCACGTCGCATGGCACAAGTCCCAACGGCACAGACAGCAACGATGATGGCTGCTGCTAGGACCACATAGGATCCCCACGCCAAATGAGGCATGAACAGCAGGACGTCAATTACAAAAGCAACGATGCACACGACAAAGGTAAGCAACATGAAGATGAAGACAACCAAGAGGTACCTGACGGAATGTGAGGTACTGTGCATGTGAGCAGCAGCTGCTAGACAGAACATGACGAGAGTGAGGAACGCAGCCACAGGGTGGATGACAAGAATGGCGGACAAAGTGTGACGAGCCGAGGCCGGGAAATCGAACTGCTGAGTATCATCATTCAAGATGCCACCTGGGGGAGAAGAAATAAATATCATGATCAGTAAAAACGTGACTGCAAATGTTGAGAAAAATATCGAGCATACCTGATGGGTACCCAAGGCCGATTTTGGAGCACTTGTCGCCCTGGCAATAACCAAACACGCCATACTTGACGTTTTTGTTCTCTCCGAGTGGCGCGAATTTGGTCACTGGGATAGATATGACCGACAAGAGGAGCAGAACAAAGGCAACGAATAGAAGCACCGACAATGGCGTTGCCGGCCGCAGCATGGCCACAACAGCGAGCCTGGCTCAGAGACGCAGAATGAATGATGGATTATGGTATCGTGAATTCGCAATCGTCTCGGGTCGTAATGTCGGCAGTCGTCACGGGGCGCGCCGTACAATTAGATGTCGTGAGCCTTTTCGCCGGCCATGGGATTAGATGTGCGATAGTTCAAGAGTCTGGTGCAACGTCGCTGTCGTAATAGGTAAATGAGCGAAAGGAGATCAGTTCGTCTCCAAGAATGGCACCGGGGAGGCCGAGGCGGCAGCCTGGATAGGTTTCGGAGTATCCAGCAGGCAGCGTCGAATGCCGTGAATGCGAACCTGGGCAGCGATGGGCGCATGCAAAGGAGCAACTGCAGAAAATAGAAGAAGCAACGGCGAACGAGGCGAATCGAAGTCGTCGTTGACCACAGAAGGAGGGGATGCGCCGCTGCGTCGGGGCGCTGATATGGCTGTTTTGGTCGTTTTGGCGTTTGGACGTCTTGGCTGCTTCGGCAGAGAGACTGGGTAACAGGTATTTACCTACTGTAGGTCGTTGTACAGAGTACCTACTCTGGAAGAATAACAAAGAGCAGAGGCAAGTACGGAGGTACTTGGGTCGAGCACTGCCTTCTCAACTCCTTTCACTCGCCGAGAGAGGAATGTGCCGCGTGCATCTATCGGACGCAAATGGCGCTTTGATGACGAGAGGCTCATTTGGGATTCGCTTCGTGAGCGTGTGGCTTTGTCTGCATGTGGCGCCAGAAGAAATGGTGTGACACCAGTGCACCACTAAGGTACCTAGCCACTTCCGACTCCCGACTCCGAGTCCCGAGTCCCAACTCAGCCATGGCCCATAGCCCAGGGCTCACTGCTCAGCCGGTAGTCAGTCTCATGCGCTGTAGAGCTGCTATCGAATTATGTAGAAGATACATAAGATGCTTAGTCAGGTACATACTTAGTCAGGTGCGCCACCTAGAAGTATGTAGGTAACTATGTGAGTCTTCCTTGTCTTCCTTGCAGTCTGCAGAACTTGCAGGCTACCTTAGGTATGTACCTATATTGCAGCGGATACGGGTCTGATTTGATTCACCCGAGGCTTTCAGGGTTTTCTGCGGCATCCTTCCAGACCACAACAACATTGTGTATGTACCTAGCGGGCCCTGCAGATGTCGTGTTACGTGTAGGTACGGAGTACAATGCATTCATTACCTTAGGTACCTAGGTACTCCGTACCCATTTGCCATGATTCCATGAATGCACTGATTGCCTGGATACGTTCAGGTTCGGTGGCCACTGGCACTGCATTTATGTACATATTATGATTTGACTTTGGACCGGCTATGGCGCCGCGCTTGAGGGTTGCCGTCGCCCAGTACATACCTGTTTTAGTTCAATCTTCTCGCTGTGCGATATGTACCGGGAATTTGCACAACGATATTTTCGTTTCGCTTCATTGGCTGTCAAACGAAGGTGTGCCTTTCATCTTGGAGCGAATTTGGCCAAGTGGGGATCGACGGGGTTTGTTATTGCGGTCATTGTAATTTGTCGCGGCCTCACCAGCCTGGTGACCAGATTGGGATCGGATATCCATTGGCACAGCGCTTGAGATCGCCGTCCTCCGTTCTTGGCTCAGAGGCCGTTTTCGCCGCGATTCATTCGTATCGTCATACATATGCATATTGCATGTTTGCGTCTTGAGGACTCTTGACCGAGATCTCATCCGATGTGGCAGTCACTGGCACACTGCATCGCTGTGGCCCGGCCGTCTTCGTCGCACCCCAATGCGCATAGGTGCCTAGGTTACAGGTACATAGGTACCTATTACCTGGTACCTAATCTGCCTCTGCATTATTATGGAGCTTCTAGATTTGGGATCATGCAGGCGGAAGGCGATGATAAGGCTCAGACGGCTGGACTCATCACTTCGCAGTGGTCACTCAGTCTCTGTAAGTTGCGAGATCGACGCTCCGATGCATTAGCTATCCCGTGGCTTGAACAATGATTTCCAACCCAGAAGGAAATGCGAGCAGCTCTATGCGTACATGAGATGTAGCAACGCTTATTGGTGCACAGCACATGGCGAATCGCGACTGACATGACAAAGTCAGTGACTTCGAAAGCACTGGGAGACGGGATGAGCTGTGAGCCATTGTGAATTAACTCAATATTTGCTGGTCTCATGGCAGAAACGAGCAATATGTAGGGAAGTTGTAATTCACTCAAGGTTCCAACAAGTTGTTGTTCCTCCTTGTACTCATCGATCGGAGCAACTGAAGACATGCCGGTGAATGTATTTGGCCCATCGTGTGGGGAACTACGGAGTAGCGATGACAACGTCATACATGATACATAGAGTCGGAAGGAACGAGAAAAAAAAGGAAAAGAAAACGACGCCAACCAACCAACTCCACCGACGTCGTACCATCTTGCTCACGACTTCACGAGTCACCCCTATCGCGCCTTCTCATGTCCGGATCGTTCAAGACTTCAGTCCGCAAATAGTCAGGCCGCGACAGCAAGACGTGGTCCTGCACAGCATGCCGCGCTCAAACATGCTGCACCTCACCCGGACAATTCCATCGTCAGTGGCAGCTTGTCGCGTGCCCAGGACGACGTTCCGCAATGACGTCTATGGGTATCGAAAGCTGCTTGCCTTTTCCACATGCCGCCGACATCTCCAAACCTCAGGAGGCTTCCAGTCCCTTCGTCCACCGTCGCCCGAAGAGCTCGGCGCACCGAAAGCTGCGAAGCAATACAAAAAGGGTGGAAAATGGATGCGACGGACGGCGATAGCACTCGCCATCGGGGGCACCATCTATCTGGCTGACCGGCAGATATATGCCTCGGGGTTCGCCAGAACGGTGCGCACCTTCGCAACCACGCTGATGGTCGCGCTGGACTACAAGCTCAACTTCCGCCCAGAGCCCGTGACGGCGGGCTCTGTACCCGAGCTCCATGCCCGCAATGCGGAGAGGTTGTTTGAACTGCTCCGCGTCAATGGAGGACTGTACCTCAAGATTGGGCAAGCGATTGCCATGCAGAGCGCGGTCTTGCCGCCCGAATTCCAGAAAATGTTCAGCAGGATGTTTGACGATGCGCCGCAAGATAGCTGGGAGGACGTGGAAAAGGTGATTGAGGAGGATTTCGGCAAAAGCGTCGAAGAAGTCTTTGGCGTGAGCTTTACCGGTAAAGAGGGCATGGGCGTCATGGAGCGCAAAGCCAGGGCGAGTGCTAGTGTTGCGCAGGTTCATTGGGCGAGACTGCCCGACGGTCGTGAGGTGGCGATCAAGATTCAGAAGAGAGAGATTGCGAAGCAGATTGCCTGGGATCTGTGGGCTTTCCGGTACGTATAGCAGGGACAACGAAGGGAACCACCACAAATCAAGAGCTTCTGCTAACCTTTTCATTTCTATCTCCTCACAGGGCGGTTACGTGGATCTATTCGAAGTGGTTTGATCTCCCACTATATACACTCGTTCCATTCATTACGGAGCGCCTGGAGCTGGAAACCGATTTCGTCAACGAGGCGACAAACTCGAGAACCATGAGAGATCTCGTAAACTCTGAGAAGAGTCTCAAAGGTCGTGTCTACGTACCCGTGGTGTACTCTGATCTCACAACCCGCCGAGTCCTCACGACGGAATGGATTGAGGGCGTCCGGCTATGGGACAAGAAAGCCATGACATCGCGATGGCTCGGCGGTTCCGGCAAGGGTTCCCCAGGAGCCAAGTCGCCGCTGCCGCCACCGGACATGGACAAAGCACGACGCGAGCTTCGAACACAGTCGTTCCAGGAGAAGATCAAACCCGAGCGTCAAGAATGGAAAGGCATCCGCGGACGGGGTGGACTCGGCCTCTCGACCAAGGAAGTCATGACAACCATGATTGACCTCTTCTCGGCGCAGATTTTCAAATGGGGCGTGGTCCACTGCGACCCCCATCCAGGCAACATCTTCATCCGACGTCTGCCCAGTGGCCGTGCCGAGCTGGTACTCATCGACCACGGCCTCTACGTGTACATGGACCCCACGTTCCGCCACCAATACTGTACCTTCTGGAAAGCACTCATGACATTTGACAATAAGACCATCGGCCGCATCACCTCGGAGTGGGGTATCAAGGGGGCCGACTTCTTCGCCAGCGCAACCCTCATGCGTCCCTACGAGGGCAGCCAAGGCACGTCGATGCGCGAGAAGCTAGCCAAGGAGCTCGAGGGGAAAACCCCCGCGGAGAGACACTACGCCATGCAGAACCTGATGAAGAAGAGCCTGCGCGACATGCTTGCCGATGAGGAGAAGTGGCCCAAGGAGCTACTTTTCATCGGGCGGAACATGCGCATCGTGCAGGGCAATAACCAGTATCTGGGCTCGCCTGTCAACAGGGTCAAGATGATGGGCGAGTGGGCCAGTCGGAGTTTATTCCAGGACAAGAATCTGCCGCTGCCGCAGAGACTGACGAATGCGTGGAGGCATGTGCTGTTCAAGGCGGTCATGTCTGTGACGGATATCGCGTTTTACCTGTTCAAGCTGAGGCAGTGGCTTGGCCTGGGCGGGGGTATGGAGGATGAGATGGAGAATCGAATGCGTGATATGGCGCAGGATTATGGAATTGAGCTACAGCATGAGATTTTTGAGGGCTGATGCGGGCGCCGGGGGTATGTCTCGTGGAGGCCGGTGAGCGAGGCGAGCGAGCGCAGCACCATCATCTGACGAGACTTCGTGCTGGTGCTTTCCATATTACCTTTTTTGGACTTTTCTGTCCCTACTTTTTTGGTCCTTTTTTGGGTTGCTCTTGTGTGTGTTGATTTTTATTTTGGTTGAGCGATGGCGCAGAGATGAACGGCATATCTTAGCATGAACGGGAAGGGGGGGTATATAGAGTGCATTGTACGATAAGATAGAGGGCATGAGGGGGACGAGGGCATCTTGGTCATACGTATATATATAAAGAAAAAGGCAAAAGCGATATATGGAATAACGTATATGGATGGCATGATACCACTCCGTCTCAGGCGCGGTCCTTCTGGACCTCTTTACAAATGTGACCGTGTCTGTTGCCGTGACTCTACTGTAGCATGGCATGGCATGATTGTGGCCGTCACCGTGACCGAGATCATGCCCAGGTTCTTGATGTATTATCGATTGCTGTTCACCGGACAGAAACATTTCCCACCAAACCATCAAGTAAGTATACCTGTAACCTGAACCTTTGTTGCATCGCCACTTTAGCAATTTCCATGGATGACGCTGGATGATCATGTCCACAATGGCTTGGCGTCGAAGTTGGGATCAAGGCATGACTTAGGTTACCATCCTTGAAGGCGAGAACATGAGATGGAGTGAGATGTGCAATATGCGATTCTAGATGGTACCTTCAGCTGCCAAGGCCGAGGGCGGCTGGCCAAGGAACAAGAAGGAGCAAGGCTAAGAAAGATAAAGAGGCAATGCAGGGTAGACTTATCCAGCGCGTGGGCTACGAACCTACATAATTGAGTGACGGGACTGCAAGATTACGTTCACAATGAGAAAAATTTGAAGGCCACAGCATCTGTCATCTGATTGTGTGGGAGAGTTTCGTGAACGTGCAGGATCTAAGGTAAGGGTAAGGGGGTGCTGATGATCTGATCTGGATCCAGGATGCGATCTGACTCCTGAGATCAAGGAGTTGAAGGCGCTCAGCGAAGACAGGCCATCTGAGGATCCAGATGCAGTGGCGATGAAATACTGGCGCCTGAGAAGTTTATTGTTAAAGAATTGAATAGGAATGACGCTGAATTGCTACCAGTGACCGCTAGGTACTGCTCAGTGCTTGTCTGCTTGAACATATGTACCTTCCAACAACGCACAGGCAACACCTATACCAACCATCAATGATCATGACTTAGTCCAAGTACGCCCAATCCGCCCATCATCTAACACGGTCGCTGCCTTGGCACTGCATACGCGAGCCGAAATTCCAACCTGTCGCTCGTTTGCCATGCAATCATTGTGTCTCGCATACAAGCCCGCGCAGCCTCTTCCATCCTCGATAACAACACCACGTGCTCCTCCTTTATGGTCTCGATGCTCTGCTCAAACACAAACTCTTGCTCCGTCGAATCCTAGACCAAAGCCCCCAGTTCCGTGTCCTCCATATCCCACCAATACCGGCTGTCGTGCTCTGGCTGCAGACCCAGGATTACAAAGACCTTTCCAGGGCCGCTGAACCAGTCTTTCTTAATCCAAGGAAATATCTGTAGCAAAGTCGTATGCCAGAAGACGGCGTCGGGCATCGCGAGCCTGATATTCTTCTTCACGATATTCACGTACGGCGTGCTGAGTTGACTGCCATGACGCAGCCTCTTGCGCGGTTCGAAAGCAAACTGGGGCCATCTTTCTGGCGAAATGTACAATGTGTCCCGCTCGGTATTGAAAGGGCGTACAAATCGATCCATTTCGTGCGCCTGGCCAGGAGATAGAACGAATCCTCCTCCCTGGTGACTTGTTGTGAGTGGAAGTGGACAACAGAGCTTTCAAGAGGGCAACAGAAAGAGTGTCAGGTCCGTTGGGACGCAGAGCTTGAACTGACCTGCTCACGGAGCCAAGCGGCGGCTATATCATGGGCTTCATGATTTACAAAGAATTGCGGCAGGCGTAGCTGGACTACAGGATCTATCAATTCGGTTCGAAACTCGAGTTCGTTGCACCTGAATCCGGGCTGGTAAGTTGGCTCGTGTTCTTGTATTTCGCGCACCCGCCAATACCCGTCCCTTTGGTGGAGATGTAGCGGCCGGCCGATGTTGTCGGGCAGTGCGAGACGCCAGATGAGATGCCGGAGCTCTGGGGGGAGTTTGGGGAAGAGTTGAAACATGTGTCTTGAATACACAACAAACAAGGCTTCCGTTTCTATGCTCTGAGCCCAAGATTTGGCTGCGAAACAGTAAAATGATTTCGCAAGACCGTCGTGAAGAAAGGGTTCGGACTTGGGAGATGGAGCGGGAGGGCGCGTCGCTGGGACGACTCGGACGAGGTCCATGGGTAGAGACAAGCCGGAAGCAACAAAAGATGGAAAGACCGAACAACAGCACTGCATGGCCTCGTGCGTCGAGGAGAGATGACTGCAAGAATGAGTCAATGACCAAGATCATTGATACACACACAAGGATCTCAAACTCTCAGACAGACCACGGTGTCGGGTGCCTGGTTGCCCAGTACTGTGTTCAGGAGTCTTACGCGAAGCTATGGACAATTGATTCAACTTGCAATCCATGTATTTCGTTGTCACTTGAGTTGTTCTGTTGCCAGTTAGAGGTGAGTTCCTGCGAGTATCTGCTTCCAACTTCCAACAATGCACACGTACCTACACCACCATCATCCATGACTTGGGTCACTTGGCCCAATGATCAATCTGCCGATCCGCCCCATCATCCCATGCATCACAGCCGTTGCCTTCTCACTGCATACGCTAGCCGAATCTCCAACGTTTCGCACACATTCTCAATCATGCCCTCGCGCAAATTAACCCGCGCAGCCTCTTCCATTCTCGCAAACAACGCCACATGCTCCTCATCCAAGGTCTCCGCGCCTTGCTCAAACACAAACTCCTGCTTCGTCATATCCCAGACCAAAGCCCCCATTTCCGTGCCCTCCATTTCCCAAGACCAGCTATCCTGTTCCGCCGGCGAGATCTGCTCTGGCTGCACACCCATGATAACAAAAAACTTCGCCGGATCGTCGAACCACATTTGCCTATGTCCAGGCAAGAGCTCTAGCATCTCCGGATCCCAGAAGACGGCCTCGGGCAACGCGAACCTGATGGCTTTGTTCACGACAGTTACGCCCGTGACCTCGCTTTGCTCGCGAGGCACATTTCCCATAGCCCACGGCTCGCTCAAAAACTGCGACCATTTGTCTTGCGGAATGTACAAAGTATCCCGCTCGGTATCGAAAGGACGTATAAATCGGTCCAGCTTCTGCGGCTTGCCAGGAGATAGAACGAATCCTCCTCCCTGGTAACTTACCGTGAGTGAAAGTGGACGCAATTGAGAATGAAAGAGGGCAATGGAAAATGCAGGCTTGTTGGGGCGCTGAGCGTGAACTGACCTGTTGACGGAGCCAAGCGGCAGCAATATCATGGGCTTCATGATTCACGAAGAATTGCGGCAGGCATAGCTGGACTTCAGGATCTATTAAGTCGGTTCGGAACTCAGCCTCTTTGTACTTCCATCCGGGGCAATTGTATCCTTCTATTACGCGCGCCCGCCAATACCCGTGCTCTTGGTAGAAATGTAGCGGCCGGCCGATGTTATCGGGCAGTGCGAGACGCCAGATTTGTTGACGGAGCTCTAGGACGAGGCTTGAGAAAAGGCGAAACATGTCTCTTGAATACACAGCAAACAACGTTTTTGTTTCTGTATATTTGGTCGAGATTTGACTGCGAAACGGTTGGATAATTTTGCAAGTCGTTGTGGTTGAGACTTGGGAGACGGCAGTAACAAGTACCTGGGCAGAGACAGCATACAGGCTGCAAGGCAAAACAAGGTGGAAAGGCGGAAGGAACGCAGTTGTTGTCTGCCAGCTGCCTACGTCTGACAACACATGGCTTCGTGTGATGGCTGAATGAATGGTCACGATCGATGGATGCACTTAGGCCTCGACCAATCGAAGTGCAATTATGTGGGAGTTAGCATCGAGGTAAATGAGGGAAATGATACCATTTTCCGAGTGCGCAACCCAAATCGTCTGTCATTCAAGTCTCGCTCTCAAACCCTCCAAATTCCAAGAGAGCGAGCTCACTGCTCAGAGTTTCGGCTTGCATGCCTACATACCAGGTTCTGCTTGCTTTGGCTTTCCAGGTGCTCATGACTTGACCAACTTGTAAGTTGCATCCATCAAAGAACAGTTTGGGCAAGGCGAACCTGGCCCTGTCCACGAGATCTATGCCCGGTACGCCCTGATGACAACACTCAAGCAGCCTTTCGTGCGGCTCACTATCAAAGTGACCACGTTTGCCTTGTGAATGAACAGAGTATCCCGGTCACTGATGCAAGGGTAAGTCGGTCCAGCCGCAACCTCGGCGTCTTGCCAGGAGTTTAAGAGAGAATTCTCCTCCTGGTGACTTACTGTGACGAAGTGTCACAAAGTCAGTCGTCTATGTGCTAATTCCAAGTCAACAGTTGCCTTGGAATCGTACCCTTTTGTGGGGTGTGGAGCTCAATTGGATAGCACATTAACTGGCTGTTACACTTACTATGAGTGAAAAAGGACGCAATTGAATAAAAGAGGGCAAGCCAAAAGATACAGGCTCGCTGGGACGCTGAGCGTAAACTAACCTGCTCACGGAGCCAAGCAACGAATATATCATGGGCTTCACGGTTTACAAAGAATTGCGGCAGGCATACCTGGATTTCAACAGTTTTGAAGGTGGCTCGGGAGTCGGGAGTGAATCTCCTCGTCCCTTAAGGTACCTCTTAGGTATGTAGGTATACCCTGGGGCCTGGGCGATAGGTGTCATGTGGAGACAATGTACACGGTACATCACGTGATGTCTGTCTCCATAATCCTTGCATCTCAGGAAAGGTACCTGGTCTCGATTCTCACTTCATGCATCTCAGGAATAGCATCATCCCAATGGTCATAAGACATCATACGAGCATTGCTATCGTGCTCAGACATCGAATGATGCAATCCAAGACACACATCTACCGACATAGGACACGCATCTACAGACATACTCAACACCTGTGATGAGGACGATCACTACATTCCGATGGTGCAATAACCGACGAGGCAATTGCGGCTGCCGAGTAGCACATTCACCGAGTACTGATCAACAGTTTCGGCGAATCATTACCAGATTCCTTAGGATAGAACACGGCGGAAGCAATCTTCTCACAACTATAAATTAGCTCTCCCCTTCCCAGTTCTTCACTTAGGAGTCACGCACAACAATCAATCGCATTCCATCCCTCACACTGTGCGACAGTGATGAGCCCGGAAGGAATTTCTGAACAAATTCCTGAAACTTCTCATAGCATTGCTACATCTTCGTCTATATGAGTCAATCACGTTAACTCATGCCAGCAATGCCATCTCTCGCAAACTCCTAGACCAAAGATGCCTCAACCACTACGGCACGTTGACTAGGAATCTACAAAACCGTCACGAGAGTCAATTACAACGGTATACAGTGGCTTCTCGTCTTTCAAGACGAGTACAACACGATGATGCAATACATGCAACAGGTGACGACAAACAAGAACACGACTTTCAACGACAGCATCTTCTACGGCCTAGCAACAGAACACTCAATCTCAGCCGATTCAGAACTAGAAGCTCTGTGCAAATGTCTACGCTTCAACTCGATGACGAAGTCAACCTTATCATGTCACCACCTATCTTTCATCCTCGACCCGTTAATTCGGTTCCCGAAGAAACCTCAATGTAGGGGAGTTCAAATCAGGGGAACAGGCCACAGTGACTGCGAAACATGTGCGCTTACATACGCGAGTCAAGTCATATCTCGTCGCCCAACCGACTCCCCCGCACCAAGACCTTTTTGGAGGGTCCACTGGGACCTACAGGACTACCCCGAAAGTTTCAATGGGATGAACAGGCTTGTTACATTCAAAGACGAGTCACGAGTACACGGGGATGATTCAGGTCCACGCCCTTCCAAACAAATCGCTCAATACAGTTGGCAACGTATTAATTTACTTTGCATCATGGATGGAGCGACAATACCGACTTCCTGTTGCCGTATTCAGACAGGACAACGAAGGAGCGGTAATTTCATCAGCCAGTAAGACCAGATTTCAAACATGGGCGCTCGAACAAGGAATCGTATTGGAATGTGCACCACCTTACACCCACGAGCCAAATGGCAGTGCGGAATGGTCTAATCAGACTATCACGGTATCACCAAAAAGTCTATTGCGATGCTCAAGGGGGCCAACCTTCCAGAAGAATTATGGCCCGAAAGCACCAAGGCCGCAGCGTACTTGTACAATATGAGCCCCAAACAACGTTTGGCATGGCGGACACCCAGAGTGTCATCAACGAATGGCATCTAGACACCTATGGCTATGGCATAACGGAACGACCGCTATTGACCCCAGAAGCGACGCCACCTCCAGATGAGGACAATCACGCTCCAATTCAGACATCATCGGATTCAGATGCCCAGCACATGTCGACAAACAATCCACAACAACAGGGCACTGACCGACACTCCAGCACAGAGGACCAAGGTACCGACTCAACATCATCCTCTTCAATCGTGCCTCAGGGACACGAAACTCTAACCGAACATACTTTTTCGGGACATACGTTTTGACCCAGAGCAGGATATGGTTGTCAACTGTGACAACAAGCAAAGTATCCGACTCGTGGTGGTCAAAGAACGTATCAACACAAACCTGCGACACGTGGACATACATGACATGTGGCTCAAGCAGGAATACAAGAGGGGGACTTTTCGACTGGAGTATTTGCCCACGGCAGACATGCCGGCAGACGGGCTTACAAAGGCACTCAACCGCCAACAGTTTGAGATATTCGTGAAAATGCTCAATTTAACGGCCGTGGGGGAAGAAAGAAAGAAAGGATAAGATAGCACTAAAAACCTACTCTGCAGATCAGCATTGCCGTCTGCACGCCCGACATCCCAAGAGGGATGGCCTTACGGCCTGGAGGCGTTGAAAATACACCCACACAAATGTAACAACAAACTCAGCTTCAAGGTCCAATGCTGCTCGTTCGACTCGAGTGTTTATGGGTTGTCTTTCGAATATAATTATACTTTCCCTCACCGCACTTGTACGTGAGAACCAGGAACCCAGTTCTGCAGGCATCGAGTCATCGACTGTTCATCTGCCACCCCAACGACTCGGAGACATGATATCTCCCTAAGACTAAGACTCCATCTGCTTGTGCCGCCGGGACCGGAGCGAAAGGATCTCTCAACCTTCTGAGTTCTCAACCTTCTTAGCCATTCTGCTCTGAAAAAAATGGGACCGGTTATGTCGGAATCGCACAACACGGAATATCCTCGGCGTTTCATGTTAGGTGGGATCGCGCGTGACGAGCTGCGATCCCTGGTGACAGGATAAAGGGCTCGTCCCCTCGAGCCGCTTTCCTGTTCACTCTTAGATAGACAAGACAAAAGAGACCAATAAGATACCGACGTGTGTACCGTTTTGACATATCGTGTGTTCGATATTTTGCATGCATGCTTGCTTTCATTGCTTTCCCTTTGCGAATCCAACAGGTTACTAGTAGGTATTTTCCCTTTGTGCGTTTAGCTTCTCAAGTGAAAAACTCACATTCACGAAGTCTGTGTACGCCATCGTGCACATCTCACAAGGGCACATTGATTTATGTCCAAACCCAAATGCAGGTAGCTCTTGTTTATTTCCAGAATCTCAGAATCCCAATTACCCAAGCAATGTACATACATGTGAAAAAACAATACCGAGACAATATCCGGGGACCGGCCAAAGCCATGAAAACAGCATGACATCCCATCAATACCGCCAGCCATCTCTAATGACCTAGTACTGCGCCACTTAGGTTTTAGCACCACAGCTTGATTTCCCCACGACGAAAGAGTAGTCGCCAGAAAGGATTGTCTTTCCGGAGACCATCGGCTTGAGTGTGTCACCACTCATGGCACAGTGAGATAAGATGGCCTCAGCCGCGACCACAATGTCGGAGAAGGCTTCGAGGGTCTTCACCGTATCGCTCTATATGGTATACGTGTCAGCCACGATGTCAAAATACAGCACCTGTTCGAACTTCGAGCGGAACTCAAACAACGGAGAAGAGAAGAACACATGTCAAAAGGGTCCACTTACATCATTGCACCAGAAAATAGCTCCTTCATCCACGC
Organism: Claviceps aff. purpurea; assembly: GCA_018361025.1. Taxonomy (NCBI): domain Eukaryota; kingdom Fungi; phylum Ascomycota; class Sordariomycetes; order Hypocreales; family Clavicipitaceae; genus Claviceps; species Claviceps aff. purpurea. The sequence continues at coordinate 35 of SRRH01000393.1, read as the reverse complement.
AGCTGAGCATGCCACAGGTTCCGGGTCCAGGCATC
>SRRH01000392.1:0-24156 GCA_018361025.1 Claviceps aff. purpurea | reverse complement strand
ACAGAGGCTGGCGAGCCTCGTCCTTCTCCACCGGATAGTTTTTCGACAATCATATTGCCGGTGCCGACGTCCCATGTTCAGAGTCAGCTGCCGCAGACTACAGAGCCTGGCGGGACTCTTCCTCCCCCACTGTTGCCGGCTTCGACCTCCCAATCTCAGAGTCAGCCACCGCCAAGGCAGACGTCGCGTATCAGCGGCAGGCCCCTCCGTCCGAGTCTCAGGCGTGTCGAATCACGATACGAAACTGAAGAAAGAGAGGCCCTACGAGCTTCCAAGAGACGAAATACCGCCTCTAGAGGTCGCGCGAAGGCGTCCAGAGGGGGCTCGAGGGCCCTCTCGGTCCAGGCAACCGCGTCGCAGGCCCTCACTGTCGTCAGGGAGCTTGATGAAGTTATCCCGAACACTCAGGGATGAGGCTAGTCGATTAATTTGTGCATTATTGACGGTTTTGGAATCGGAAATGTATGAATGTTCTTGCTTATCTGATCTTACTTATTAACTGAGAAACGCCAATCTTGAGCTATTTACGTGGCAACGCTCGGCCGTGGCCCGTGCATTCGTGTTGTGAATATGTACAAGGCAGTCGTAACATTGTACTGTTTGGTCCTGCCGACTTGCACTGTAATTTGATGAGGTACATGCTCGAAGAGAAAAGTGGGGTCAAGAGTGGGCCGTACCGGCCCGTACGTGGCGCCGACTGAAATCGTACCTGGCGCGCAGTTCGTCTCTTGCCCTTTTGTCGCGGTGATTGAAAGCACAGGTGCCGATAACTCGATGACTCCGTAGCAGGCGACGTCGCAGCCGGCGTGGAATGAAAACGTCCCGCCGCAAAATATATGATCGGCGGCTTGCACAGCATCCCAAGTTCCGCTTCAAGGCTTGCACAATGCATTATGCAATATGTCAGCCCGCGCGCAGGCTTATAAACGGAGTTCCTACTCCGTACTTCCTCGAGAAATACCAGCGAGAGCATGTCAATTTTGAGAACCCGAGGGACTCGGGACTCGGGACTCGGGACTCGGGACTCGGGAGATGTTCAGTTGGAATACATTGGGGCCACTGTATGTACTGGGGAGGCACAGAGTCTCCTGAACTCGGCCACTCACTACGCAGGAAACATGTCTTCTGGCACTCGACCGTACGGGCAGCAAAAGTGAAAGGAGCCTGGGGCACAAGTTCGCGGACTAGGATGTGAGGCTTTATATATGGCCTTCTCTGCCGCCGACTTACTCTAAGTCATACCGTATACGAAGCCTGAACAGCAGGAAGCAACGAACAGAAGATCGGCTTCGCCTCCGTCAACCTCGAGAAACACCCGGAAATCGCGGCTTTACACTTCATGGACGTATTTTAGCGCTTGACGACAGAGGCAAACATCCAAAGTTTCAGGATCGTGGACATCTGGTGGCGAGTTGAGTTCCAGACAGTGGACACACGGCAATCCCCACATTGACATGATTGTCTATCTGTCTAGGTATGTACTTGAAAGGTAGCTGGCTATTCAACTCTAGACAAGGGCGAGGTGACTAAGGATGTTCCGTGCCCCTTCGTTTCGCTTTTTTCACCCCTCACCTTCCCCGTCGACGACTTGGTCAGGACTCAGCTTTATAAAATGCCATCGGTACGCCCTGGCCTGGACATCCCACGACTTCTGCCTTGTGATACTGAGCATTCCAATCGCCGCGGTACTCGATTCGGCGGTATTTCTGCAACAAACGCACCACTGACGAAATGAAGATGTCAACTCCAGTATGAAATGACAAGGGAAGAGGGTATTCTTACACACAAAGGCCATCTCTGTTAAGGCAAAATTCTGCCCTGTTTGGACCCAGTCAACGTCAATAGATATGAATAACGAGATTGATAAGACACAAGACTGTGCTGTGATGTCGCGTACCCTAGGAAGATTTAGCTGGAAGCCGTCAACACAGACAGCAGAACAACTTTCAACTTACTATGCAAATTCTGGGCCCCCCATTGAAAGGAATGTATTGCCAAGGCTTGGGCGTCCAGTGCTCCCACCGATCAGGACTATAGATGTCGGGATCGGCGAAGTTTTCTGACACGGGGGGGTATAGATCACGCCGTCGCTGCATGGCCAGCGTGCTGTAAAGGATTATGTCCTTGTTGTTCGCAACAATGTCGGGCTGACCGGGCTGTCCCGGCAACGTTGTATCACTGACTGCTCGATTCAATGTTGCTTATGGTTAGCAGGTGTGATGTGTGTTTGTATGCGTGAGTTTTCAAGGAGTAATCAGTATACCGGCTGCTCTCCAGTTGTACGGCACGGCAGGGTACAAACGTAACGTCTCGTCAATGGCATGATTGAGATAGCGCATGCTCTTGAGATCCTCATAGGTAGGCGTCCGTGACGGACCAACAACATCAAGAACTTGTGCACGCAGCTTGTCCCACGTCGCGGGGTAGCGACATAACTCGTAGAGCGTCCACGATAGCGTCGAAGCGGTGGTATCACGACCAGCCAGCAAAACGGCCATTATCTGATCGCGAATAACCTTGGGATCCTTGGACATGAGAGCAATATGGTGAAGAAACGTGAAATCTTTGTCAAATTTTGACAGCCTCTCTAGTTCCTCGGGGCTGAGTTTGAGGGTCGCCACGATGAACGGATTCATAAACTCCTCGAGTTTCTTGATCCCGTTTCGATATCGCCGTTTAGGAATGAAGCTCCAAAATGGGCTGCCCTGGCGTCAGTTCAGCTATTACAATTTACGATAGTGTTTTCAGATTCCGAACACATCAGAAAAATCCATAAACTTACGAAAGAATAGTCATGATCATCTGTTCACGTTGAACTTCAGTAAACGCCCTGCTAAACTCACTTCGAGGACTTTATTGCTCCCGCAAAAAGACATTAGCAAATGAGGAGTCGGTCAATGGGTAAATCGCAGCAAATATCTCTCAGATATCCGGAGACCTACTTGTCCAAACTGCCAACGCTAGCCCCCAACAGAAAATCAGTCGCAACATCCAACGCCATTCGATAAAACAGGTCACACATATCGACTGTCACACCATCGCCCGGTATGTGCCGCAAAAGTGTGTCAGTCCAACGACTGAATATCTCCAGATCTCTGACGCGCTCCCTCACAAACATTGGTCGAATGAGTGCGCGACTCGCCTGCCACTGCTTTCCGTCGGTAGTGAAGATGCTATCACCCAGGAAGCCCTCCCATATTCGGTGGAACTGCGGTCCCTTGCCAAAGTGTGCCAATTTGCTAGTCAGCACGGCCTTGATATGTTCGGTGTCGCGAGTGATTATGATGCGGCGACCAAGGAAGGAGACTTCGGCAGCGTGTAGGCACGTGGGCTCATTTTCACTGAGCGCAGCGTTGAAGTAGTAGAGGAGGTCGTTGTTGATCTGGTAGTATGTTGTCTGGAGGAAGAGGAAGATCGCTGCGGTTGGGAAGCGTGAGCTTTTTAGTCTTTTTCGTATAGAGAAATCAAGTTTTCTCTTTGAGAACAAAGTCACGAAGTAAGTTCGCCATGGAATGGAGGAATTCTGGTGAACAAACGTGGTGCCGAGGAATCAAGTCGGGGAATGACCAACTTCGGAAAGGATTGCTTGCCAACACATGGGCCCTCACGCCGGCCGACCCACGAAGCTTGAGCGCGAGGATCAGGGCGTCCACGGCCCAAAACGCCCCCAGGAACGCCAGAAGCCAGGTGCTAGCCGTCCAAGAGCTCACTGCAAGACTCGACAGCATGATGTCAGACCGGCAAGCAGACAGAGAGAGAGAAGAAGAATGCTGTTTAATCTGGCGCGGATGCTCTTTGACGCGTCAGAAGTCGTCAGAAGTCTTGTGTAGCAATTGCAGTTACAGCATGTATCAGAAAGGAGTCGTGCAGTGCGCCTGACACTTATGCCGCCCGGCAAAAGAGGACGGCTCGTACTTATATACAGCCAAATATAATGCCAGGCCACATCAATGAAACGACATTGAAGAATTACGTCGAGCCAGAGAACTCCTCGCGGCTTGCAATTGGAACCCTTACCCTCAACAGCCGACATTGCTGACAACTTCTGGATATGTATTTAATTAGGTACCGCTGACGTGTTTTTCAAGCTTCAATCCGCCATTGCACTCTGTCTCCCTTGTCGATTGTGGCGCGCTAGTGTTGCCAGTGGCCACTTTAGTCACGGGAATCGTCGCGCTAACCCCACACTTCTTCAACGTTAGGTACCTCTAGGTACCTTGTAGGAGGTTTTGAGGTACAGCAGGTACCTGTCTACAGTCTGCAGCTGCTCATCTTTCTTCAGAATTCTTCTACAGAACTTTACACATCACGGCGCACAGCGATTGGGGGTCGAAAGTTGCAGGTGAGAAAAACAGCAATGTATGCGCCTCGCCTCAACGCGAGCACCGGCACCGTCCGCGTGGAGCATCGGGAGCATCGGGACCGTCCAGTGCAAGGGCTACAGTGGCGACTTTAGACGACTTGCAAGTTGCAACGGCTCCAGGCCCGGAGCCTGGCACTTTCATTCAATATTGTCAATGCTGAAACAGCAGACAGCATAGAAGGCCAGAAAGAACCCTGAGCGCACCGACTCATCATTGATCAACTTGATACAATCGCACCAGATAGAACTTACAGCGGATAGCCTTCCAATCTAAGCCGCCGTGACTGCCTCACCTCGATTTGTCCCAAATCATTTGGAGTGGGCGCAAGAGTAGGTAGGTAGGTAGGTAGCCCATCCACGGCTGAATCTCTTCTCCGCCGCAGTGCCTCGGTTCAGTAATTTTTTTCCACGCAACCTCGGGTCACGAAGCGGCTACCTACTTTCACAAGCCTTGATGTCATCCGAGACTTCTAATTGTCAGGAGTCGGTCCAATACCGATGCTCGTGAGATGGCCCCTCATCGAATGGCCACCTAAATTGGACTGTTTTTACTATTATCCGAGCGAAGATGGCTAGATATGCACCAAATTGTTGATGACATGTACTGTCCGGGGTGAATCCCGTATGTACTGAGCAATGAGCAGCGAGAGCTGCGCGGCGGTCTTCGCGCCTTGGCGATATCGTGCGGCAGATGTGGCTCAAAACTTCTTACACACGTGATGCATTGAAAGTTCTACTCTACAGAGGCGATTGCTTGGGCACTCCTGAACACGCGTTGAGTGCTGCCTGGCCCGACAAGATCTTCTTCCATCTCGCTGCGTAATTCGGTGTTGGGGATAGGAAGACCTTATCGAGAGAGTCGGGCGGGAGCAGCCGAGCCTCCCACAGCAACAAGGACCAGGAAGGAATCATTGAATGAAACCGAACCCTTTCATTGAGAAACCATTTCTTAAGGCATGTAGGTACCCGTACACGGTATATGAATGTACTTATATCGATTGATTCGCCTCATGTATGTAGGTAGGGTGCTATTCTTCGGATGTCACGGCTTCGTTGGGTTTCTTTTCGAGGGTAAATGCATTGGCCAGCTGGGCACTTCGAGATGTGCAATGGCCCTTATGTTATTCGTCGGTCAGGAACGTTATGCCTGGTATTGACCACGATGCACCAAGTGATCATGACAATAGTTTCCAATGACAAAGAGGGGGACCTCTCTGTAGATCTGCGTGGGAACTTGGAAGGCATGAGCCCTCGTGTCTAGGAGCGGCGCATCGGCTTGGGAAGTTGTCTTGCAAGTTGCAACTGCCAACTTGCAAGCTGTTTCATCCAACTTAATTAGCAGGCGCTTTTACTCCGGAGTTCGGAGTCCGTATTGTACACACTGTGTATGTACTTGAGTCACAGGTACCTACCTCATATGTACCTACCTCTATGTAGGTAGACGACACCTATCGACACGTTGCGCCTTCTGAGCTCTCCAGCTTGTGACAAGTTGCGACTCGCCGACTCCACACTGTGACTTCAGAAGTTCAAACTTCAGGGCCGGTCTGTGCCCCCCACTGCCCGCGGCTATAGGGCCAACTTGAAGGCCGTAGACGGGGTGAAGTTGAATTCTCTCATCGATCAGCGCTCTTCTCCTAGCATCAGCCATACATGGACTTCTGTCTTGAGAGAACCTCAACCAAGTACGTCTTCGCCATCGCTCTGCAGCGCGAGTGCGCCACGCCCAACTTACGAAGCAGCGACTTCCATGTCGTGGCTGGTCAATGTGCCGTCATCGATGTTGGAGCCAAAAGCACTGTGCTGATCAGGTGTTTTCGAACGGTGCAGCTCGATAGGGGTCTTTCCTTTGTACGCGCTCATCGATCTTGCTCTCGACCGAGCATCACCTACGACCTTTTGCTTCTGTTGACATTTTCCCTTCCTACGCCATGTTATGGAAATCTGGTCGGCGACGGATTCTTCGCTCCGTCAATGAGAACTATCTCTTTGGCCGCATTGTACGTAATTGTTCGTCTTGTGCTCCCGCGCTATGACCCATTTCTCTCTCGCCGCCATCATTCCCCGCGCGAGCGCTCGGCGAAGACATCGAGTCGGACTGCTGCTGCTTTGTCCGTCTCTAGACTCCCGGTTCCGCGCGATGAAGGGTGGCAAATCAAGGAGGGAAAAGAAAGGACAACATCAATTGAAACAATTCTGACTTCACTTAGCCAGTTGTGCACGCGGTCGTGTTTTTGATCGAGATGGCTTTGGTAGCAAGATTGGTCGCCAGGTTCAATACATACTATGAAGAACGACCTCGTACGTCTGCCTGCCTTTGTTCATTTCCGTCTTCACTCTGCTCCAGTTCCCTTACATCTTTAGCATGAGAGACTAATACACCATCTGCTACAGTGATGACCATGATGGTCACAAACGCTGTTCTTGGTGGCATTGCGGACACAGTTGCCCAGAGTATCACCGCGTTCCAAAATCGCCCTTCCTCCGCAAAAACGATCGGCTTGACGAAACAAGACGAATTCTCAATCGAGCTACACGAAATAAATCGCCAAAGTGCCGACTTCGACCGTGAACTCTCTCTAAAACCAAAAGCTCTGCCGCCCCCTTTCGACTTTGAGCGATTGACCCGGTTCATGGCGTATGGCTTTTGCGTTGCGCCTCTACAATTCAAGTGGTTTCGATTCCTTGAACGAGCATTTCCAATGACGAAAGCTAGCGCCTTTGGGCCCGCCATGAAACGTGTCGTTTTTGATCAGCTCGTCTATGCCCCATTTGGTGTCGGCTTGTTCTTCGTAGCCATGACGGTGGCCGAAGGCGGTGGTCGACGGGCTGTCAGTCACAAGCTGCGTGACATGTATGTGCCTACTCTGAAGGCAAACTATGTCGTATGGCCCGCTGTGCAAATCGTCAACTTCCGTCTGATGCCTGTGCAGTTTCAACTGGTATGTGCACTATTTCGTGCATGGTCATCCCTGACGTAATTGGTACTGTTTGGCTAATAGCTCACACTCTAGCCATTTGTTTCGACTATTGGTATTGCTTGGACTGCCTATTTGTCGCTCGCGAACTCTTCCGACTAGGTCTATCATTGGTGCCTGCTGAGTGTCGTGCAATTCAGAAAATTCTGGGTATAAGCAGTCTGTCTTCAGCGCGCGGGACGACATGCAATCTGATGCTTCAGAAATCGCAATTCGATCGATATGTGTTTGGGTAGGCACTTTTTGGTTTTGCGGCGCCTTCGGGTGCCTTTTTGTACTGCTTGGCGTTTGGAGAATTGCGTTTACTTTGTGTCCAGGAAAGGTGCTGCCTTTTTTCTAACCGCCTCTGCGTTCGAGTTATGCAAGAGGACTACGGATTGCGGAAGTACACAACGGTGCCCTATGGATATCGCTCGCTTTTCGCATGTAACTTCTGGCTTCAAAAATACATGTCTCATATATCACGGTCTTGACATCACCCAAACCAATGCATCAATTTTTGTGCCCATGTCGTCGGCCCCTCCTGGGTTCCCAGTCTGAATACAGCTCGCATTTCACGCGTCGATGGAAATATACATGAGGATCTTGACGGTTGAGTGCAACGTAGGCTGAGATGACTTGCGTTCACGAGATCCTAATTTCTGATGGAGAATACGTACCGTGAGCTTTCCTCTGTCCAAATCCGACACCACTCCACCACGCTTAATGGATTGATATATCACCAATTCGATAGCACAGATGGTCTCACTGTGAAGTTGACCGTATTGCATTGTGGAATCCATTGAGCGGTGCAGTAAGTGTGTTTTCTGCGCTACATCTTGGAGACATATGTACTTCCACGAGGACGCCGGGTTTGACCGTAAAGCTAGGAGGCCATCATAGCCGCTTATTGGCAACACTGTACTGCCGAGTTAACTGCACTAGCTACATAACTAGACTATCATCAGCGAAGTACATCGAGTTGTTGGGTGCACCTGTCCCACGCCTCACAGGCTCAGCAACTGCTACATCCTCCGGGCAGTTGTCGGAGGTTTCTCGTCTTAACTGGCCACAAAACGTGACGTGTGCTTACCTACCACTATGATGGTGAAGGCAAAGATCCTTCAAAGCTGAGGTGCAATGTCTGGTGCATCGCGTAACTTGGGTCATGGCGGATGCCGACTGCACTTCAGTCGGTGTTAAGAGTGTATGTTGTATGCCAACACGACTCGAACCCTTTAAACAGTGAACTACGTAGTAGCAACCGACGAGCTAATTATTTTGAGCCTTATTGACTCCCGTTCACCTAGTCTACAGAACACGTACATACCTAACTCCGTGGTGTGATTTCTGTATGAAGTGGGTTGGTTTTGCAGCACGTTCTCAGCCAGGATGCAAATTTGTTTCGCATCGTGTCCGTTGATTGGGGATCAGCAAATCTTGGTTGGGGGCTGACAAGTTCTTGGTGCACAGATTGGCCCCACCAGAGCTTCAACGCTTCATGCGCTGAATCCGGTCCTCCTCCAGGCTCCATGTCCCTCTACGAACATTTAGCACCAGATTCATCACAAGCTTGTTGGTGCCCCGCCTCTGGTCGACTCAACCCCTCCATTACCAAACTTCTCTTTCCTGCAATTAAAAACAACCATCTCTATTTGCTAGCTTTACCTTCGCCAGAAATAACAAGATTTCGACTCCCGAAGACGTTTCCCCTCACAAGATCTTGCATTCTATCAAGCTTTCTCCCTCATCGACGACTCGGCAAAATGTCTCTGTCCAACAAGCTCTCCATTACTGACGTCAACTTGAAAGACAAGAGAGTCCTTATACGGGTGAGTTGAGGAATTGCCCAGGCGCGAGTTTAATAAGACACTTTGATCCGGACAAAAGAGGACAATACAGTTTGTTCTCTGAAGAATCTCCGGTGGTGTCATGCTGTCCGAAACCTCCACTAGGAGGTGCACAATGCGAGTCACGCGGTGTTGCGACGGAAGCACAGAATGTAATTGAGAGTATCGCGAACTGACATATGAACATGCCTTCAGGTTGACTTCAACGTCCCCCTCGACGAGAACAAGAAGATCACAAATAACCAGCGAATTGTCGGGGCCATTCCCACCATCAAGCATGCCATCGAGCATGGCGCCAAGTCAGTCATCTTGATGTCCCACCTCGGTCGACCCAATGGTGCCCCCAACGCCAAGTATTCCTTGCAGCCGGTTGTCCCCGAGCTCGAGAAATTGCTTGGAAAGAGCGTCACTTTTGCCCCCGACTGCGTTGGCTCTGAGGTTGAGACCATTGTCAACAAGGCCGAGGGTGGTGCCGTTGTCCTCCTCGAGAACTTGCGATTCCACATCGAGGAAGAAGGTAGTTCCAAGGATAAGGAGGGCAACAAGACCAAGGCTGGAAAAGCCGAGGTTGAGGCGTTCCGAAAGGGGTTGACTGCTCTCGGAGACGTTTTCATCAGTAAGATTTCGCTCGCGACTGGATAAATTGCGTAGATGGCTAACGACTACAAACAGACGATGCTTTCGGTACTGCTCATCGTGCTCACTCCTCCATGGTGGGAGTAGACCTACCCCAGAAGGCTGCCGGTTTTTTGATGAAGAAGGAGCTGGACTACTTCGCCAAGGCCCTCGAGTCTCCCCAGCGTCCCTTCCTGGCCATCCTCGGAGGCGCCAAGATCTCCGACAAGATTCAGCTGATCGACAACCTTTTGGACAAGGTCAACACCCTGATTATCGGCGGCGGTATGGCTTTCACCTTCAAGAAAGTCCTCAACAACATGCCTATCGGAACATCTCTGTTCGACGAGGCTGGCTCCAAGATGGTGAACAACCTGATGGAGAAGGCCAAGAAGAATGGTGTCAAGGTCGTTCTGCCCGTCGACTTTGTTACCGCTGACAAATTCGACAAGAATGCCAAGACTGGCTATGCCACTGACTCTGATGGCATTCCTGACGGTTGGATGGGTCTTGACTGCGGCGAGAAGTCTTCTGCTCTATTCAAGGAGACTGTTGACGGTGCCAAAACCATTCTCTGGAACGGTCCCGCTGGTGTCTTTGAGTTTGACAACTTTGCCAAGGGCACCAAGTCGATTCTTGATGCTGCTGTCAAGGGCTGCGAGAACGGCAAAATTGTCATCATTGGAGGCGGTGACACCGCCACCGTTGCTGCCAAATACGGTGTCGAGGACAAGCTCAGCCATGTTTCCACTGGTGGTGGTGCCAGTCTCGAGTTGCTGGAGGGCAAGGACCTTCCTGGCGTTGTCGCTTTGTCAAGTAAGTAGAAATGCAACACCTTGGCAAGGAAGGGGTATACAAAAAAAAAGAAATAGAAGCAACAACTGAGGAGGTTGATGGCTAGATGTGTCTGGCAAGTCGTTGCTCTAGTTTGAAGATGAAAGCCTCGAATCTCGTTCGAGTGCTGTTTATATCGATGGAGGGTTGTCACAAAATCTAACACCCGTTGTATTTGCTTGGACCACGCAACATCGGTGCAAGCGAGGGCCAGCCCAGTGATCTTATCGTAATTGTAATATTCATTAACCCATTCTAAGCCACCAACTAGTATCCATATTCCACGTCAACTTCCATCATCTCTGCTTCGAACCCTCAACTTTCTTTATTTCCTCTCTGCGCCCAAGTCAGCATTTTTGATCGAGGAAGCTAGTTCTTCCATAGATATAGATGGAATATTTACCTCAACTGTACAGAAAAGTCATCTGTTGTGTCATCGTCATCCCAGCTCTCCTCCCACAAGTGGTTGGTCTGTCCACCCTGCGCAGCCTCTGTCTGCTCATCTGGCCAGTCTATCTCCTACGTCAGTGGCTGTATCCAAGCAAAAAAATCTGTTCGGCCTTCAATGACTACACAAGGAAACGTCCGACTAACCATCTACAGGGAAGTCCTCGAACTCGTCGTCTTCTCCCAGCACCATCTTTTGCTCTGGTTTCTTGTCCTCTATCGACGGTTCGACGACCTTGTCTGATGAGGCCATTTTCGCGGGAAGGATGCTTGTGCGGAGTCGATTACGAGTGATGTGTAGATTCGAGATGGTGGACAACTTGAGCGGAGGGCAATACGACGCGTGTATGATGCTTCAATTAACCGGAAATCAGGTACCTAATAGGCCCGGATACATTATGTATCGCTTTCGAGGGATAAGAGAGCGGAAGAATACCGGCCCGTTATCAGGGCCAATCAAGTGGCACAGATACGTATTGGAGTCTTGGACCGTACGTGTAACCACTGAACCAGTGACCACTGACCAGGCATGTACGGTGTAACGTACCTCGTTGCCGCGCTGTGGGGCAGCTCGTGAACGGTAAGATGGCGGCTGCCGCGTCCAACCCCCCATATGTACCTGTTAATTCAATGACAGGGAAAACCTTGAAGACTGGCTAGGTATTCAAGATCCCACGCCGAGTTCGCTGATTTGAGCAAGGTTGATTTATTACGATTGGGACAAGAGTCGCATCAAGTCAGAATTTGTGCTATTGTTCCGAATAAATGTAGGTACATACCTATGTACATTAGGTACATATGGCGACCTGACATACACTTGACGTCACCGCCCTGAACGTGTCACTGTTTTGCCTCCTTTCTACGGAATAAAACTGGTCGTTGCCCGGCCAAGTCGCGCTGCGACATACTGTACACATGTATGTAGGTACCTACGCCACGATATCTACGATCAATTGAGTGATTAGGTATCTTTAATGATCGATTGAGTGATTACATTCCTGTCATCAGCGGCCCACTTCGTCATCGTCATTCGGCAAGTGAAAGAAAGGCCGCACAGGCTACCTCCTATCCGTACAGGCTACAGGCTACGCCGCGCGCGGAGTCGCGGACATCAGATCCGGTGCGGCGGCTTATTATTGCCTGCCGTCCATGACGTGAGATTTCCTTGTCTGCCAACGTCTGCCTTCGTATAATAGTTTAAACCCCGCAAGTCAATCAACGCGTGCACAAACGTCCAATGTCAAACATCTTAGAGAAATCCTGAACAATGAGTCTTTTGGGCGGCTGGTTCCGCTCATCCAATTCCTCTGCCGATTGTCTGAAAGCAAAAGAGAGCTTGGCCAAGGAGCGAGATCACCTCGCCGACGCCCTAAAATGGACAGCTCTCATCATGAACGACGACATCGACGGCGCATGGCAAGGTCTCGAGCGAGGAGATTCCTCATTTCATAGTCTCGGCGCGGCGGTCACGTTTTTCATGCGCTCTATTCTAGGCTTCGAGAAGGAGATCATGGCACAGGCGGCGACAATGCTGTCTAACTGCGAGACACAGGCATGGAACGAGTACAAGAGGGCGCAGAAGTACGGCGGAGATGAGGACGTCAGCACGAGCAGGATTTACCCTCCCGGAACGGAGTACGAATTGGTGAGGGCGGAGACGCAGCTGATGAGCGCGGTTGTCGGCGTCCTGAACGAAAGCGTCGTGGAGGCCATGAAAAGCTTTTACAAGCTGAGGAAGGCGTTCATCATCCTCGATGGGATTATTGCGGCTGAGGCAAAGGCTCATGTCGGGGTCCCAAATGAAACAGCAAACAACTCCAATCCCGATGGCTTACGATCATCAGCCTCCCCGGAACTAAACTCAGTGCATGCTGAATCAGAGCTTGACATCACGGATCCGATCGACGTTTTCATTCACTCGGGCGCAAATATGTGCTTTGGCCTGATCCATCTCATCCTCAGTCTCGTGCCTCCCGCCTTCTCCCGCATTCTCTCCGTCGTAGGCTTCCGCGGCGACCGCGCCCGCGGAGTTCGCATGCTCTGGCGCTCAGCCAGCCACGATAACATCCACGGCGCGCTCGCAGGCATGTTTCTCCTCGCCTACTACAACATCGGCACGGTAGACATTCTGCCTTCCCCGAAGGACTACGACAGTGACGCCGAAGCCGTGGGACCCCCTCAACAAAAGTGCAGGGAGCTCCTCCACGAGCTACGCGCCCGGTATCCGGACTCGCGCCTGTGGCGCATTGAGGAAGCCCGCCTGTACGCAAACGATAAGAACCTCCCGCGTGCGATCGAGCTGCTCTCTACGGGCAAGCAGTCCGCCATGAAGCAAGTCACCGCGGTCAATTACTTCGAGCTCGGCATCAACGCCATGATCATGCAGAAATGGGTCCTCATGCGCGACACGTTCCTCTTGTGTCTCGAGACCAGCGACTGGAGCCCTGGAATGTACTACTATCTTGCAGGGTGTGCCGCCTTGGAGCTCTACCGCGATGCGTACCATGATGATACCCAAGCCGATAATGCCGAGCATGCTACTGAGGTCAAGCGCCTCAAGGACCAGGCGGAGGAGTATTTGCGCAGAGTTCCCCATGTGTCGGGCAAGCAGCGCCTCATGGCCCGCCAACTGCCTCTCGAGATATTCGCGCAGCGCAAGCTTCAAAAGTGGGAGGCGCGCGCTACGCTATTGGGCATCGATCTCGCCGATGCGGTGGGATCGAGCCCTGCGCTTGAGATCTCCTACATGTGGAGTGGTCAAAAGAGGATGGGTAGCCAGGAGTTGGAGCTGGCCCTGACGCATCTTGATTGGAATAGATGCACGGCTGGACAAGAAGTCATTGAAAAGCTCAAGAGGGAAAAGGATGACCTTGCCGTATGGGCCATCGGCATGTCGTCCATCCTTCAGGGTGTAGGCAAGATGGACGACGCAGTTCATTTATTGCAGCAGAACGTGTTGCTACATGATAAGTACGATTTCTGAGCGCCGCAATCAAAACCGGGGGTTTCTCATATGTAGAGCTCAACAACTGACTCGCACTTTAGATCCGTCTTCAAAGGCCGCCAACAAGACGATTACGTTCTGCCAGTGGCGAACTACGAATTGGCAGTCATCGCATGGGCGCAATGCTCCAATCCTCCCAAAGGACTTGCAGACGAAGAGGTGTTGGAATACAGACGTACCAAGGCAGACGAATGCCAGGCTCACTTGGAGAGAGTGAGGTCGTGGGAATCATATGTGCTAGATGCGAGGGTGGGTATGCGGGTGCAAAGCGGGCTGGAGACATTGATCTGGTTTCGGAGGAAGATGGGGTGGGAAGCTTGATCTCTCTTGTCCTTCGAATGTTGTTCTGCACTTTTTGTTCGCGTGTAATGCAGCCGTACGTCTAACTTCAAGAGGCGAGATTGGTTTCCATGTGGACAGAGAATTGGCTGCGAAAATGGTCATAGCAGAGCGAGCTACATAGCAAGAAATCACTGACACGTAGGTAGTACATGGCACACATATAGATAGCATGATGGATAACAACAGTATGAACTAGATTTTCGTTTATGTTTTCGAGTCCTTTCTTCTTGTGGCTGCATTCGTACATGGCAGCCTTGAACTCAGCCATCGACGCAAGAGTTTCCAAGATGCTACCGGCCAGCCCAGATTGAGCCTCTCTCATCTAGAGACATCGCAATTTAGTCGTCTCCGAAACGCACTGGAGCTGAGAAAGACCTGACACTTTGTATTGCACAAAAGAGTGGGCGCAGCCATCTGGCCACTAGTTTGTGCTTGTATATACCCCCATATACCCTGCGATACTTTGCCAAATAAAGAGTTCATTTGTTCAATTTGACCCTCTTCTTCAGAGACTTCACACCATCTTTGACGGCGGCGCTGCGTACATCCACTTTTCTTGTAGACCTCTCGTGCACATTGCGCTTGTCTGCTTCCTTCTTGGCGTCCTCCAACACATCGCGGCCCTTGCTGGTCCCATGAGCCCAATCCATGACTCCCACAGCTCCATAATTTGAAGAGCCTCTGCTAGCGTAGTGTATCGCAGTTCGGGTGGTTATGCCGCTCATGACAACCCCGGGGATAAACGTATAACCGGACATGGCGAGCGTCTCTTCAATCGTGGTAAGAATGATGACAAAGAAGTATGTGAGCATGTGCGTTCGTATTATAACCGACGGGAGAAATACAGGTAGAAACCGATGGAAGAAGATCGCAATCGGATGGTCAGTGTAAACCTGCAGACTATATGGTGCCCCGGAGGTAGCATGAGCATAAGCCATGTGCTTTCTGGCAAGGCCGGACTTCCCATGAAGCACTCGCCGATGGAGGTAATATTGTAGCACCTCGCGGGTCACCAGGATGAAGGTGCAGTGCTTGGTGATCGTCCATGGAAGAGGCAACGTCGAGCTCATCTTGAAAATGTGCTTCTTAAAGACGAGCGTATATGCCATGGTGATGATTGCTTCAACGGCCATCCAGAGAAAAACATTGAGCGCTGCGAGCCCGAGAAGCTTGGCCAGCTTGCGGACGTTGCGCGGCGGTAAGGAGCTCCGGCCGCCATGCTTGAGGCCCTCAGCGAGGCTTGGCACACCGATATCGAAAAGAAGGAAGACGAGGGAAGGTATAAACCAGAAGATGACACGGAGAACGAGCAGGCCTGAGAGGTGGATTTCGAGCGGGTGGTGAGAGAAAACGAGGCTGGACCATGTCATGTAGATGAAGATGAGGTTGACTGAGGTGGACACGGAGGCCCCTTTTGTCGGGAAGAAGACATAGGAGAGTAGAGGTATTGAGAGCAGGACATCTATCATGGCGGCGTCCTACGACTTTGGAAATCTGAAGATGTTTCGATGCGTCCAGGGACTGTATCCGTGGGAATGCCGGGCGCGGGACAGTGAGATTGGTGTGAGAGGAAATGGAAGATATGTACCCATCTCTCATAGGTAAGTTGAGAAGGCAGCCATCGTCCCGTCGTGCGACAAGGTGGCGATGTACGACAACAAGGTCATCAGTGATCACTGACAAGGTGGTCGAAGCTCCAAGGTTGTACGGAGTACCGAGTAGAGCTTAGCTACGGAGTATGTACATACATACCTGTTCTGTAGAGGTATGTAGTTACTAATTGACTATGTACTTCTGCTATTACCTACCTAGGTACCTACATACTCCGTACAAGGGTAGGTAGCGAATATGTATGTACATATGTATGTACATACATACATACACTCCTATTACATTGTACTGAGTTGTTGCCGCAACTCCCATGGATTTACGGAGTATTTCCTGCAATTTAGCCACAGGGTATGTGTGTAGCCATATAACTACTCTGCGAACGTGGACTTCATTGCATCAAGAATGTTCAACGTTGAATATTTGGACCATTTCCCAGACAACTTTTCGTCTCACATCGTTAATCGTATAAGTTTGGTCGTAAGGCCAACTTCCAAGTATGCAGACTCAGCTTGCAGTCCAAGAAGCCAGTCAAGCCCACACAGCCCAACTTAACATTAAGAGATATGTATGTACTCAACTTAAATGGGAGTCGGAAATCACGGATGCCACGACATTGAATCACGAGATTAATGGGGCTATGTCGTAAGAACTCTGCGGACGTGAGCGATGCAAAATCGGCACACGGGCTGTGTTGCGCGACCGAGATATCATTGAGTCGCATGGGACACAACATACATTTCAAACTTGAGAGACAGGTCAGGTAGGTACACAACAGGAGGGCAGAAATCACGACGACTTCAAGATAAGCCTCGGACGCCATATTTCTGCAAGGGGGATAACGTTATGTACATATATCCACACACCCGGAAACACCATCTGATTCTGGTGAGCCCAACGGGGATCTCGCAAATTTCCGCAAATTTCTCCCCGACTCGACCGGCTGACGTGTCTCCACCAGAGCCAAGGGCTTCCGCTGAGCAGGTAACGAGATTAAGTTCTTACATCAAACAATCAAAAGAAAGGTAACAAACCGAAACGAAACGACAGAAAGCGAACCGAATCTTTCGGGGCATGATAATAAGGCATCTGGCACCTGTACCCAATCTAGTCGGATCGACGAGCCCAAGTCCCAATTGGACCACGCTATTGGAGCAAAAGCAAAACAAAGAGGAGAAATTGTCACCCCCAACCCAGCGCACGACGTTTTGACTTTCGCGCAGTGCGTCATTGCAAATTGGCCGACGCATGTCTGGGGGTGTCCAATATGCATGATATTCTGGACGTCGTCATTGCTCTTCGCTTGTTAATAGGTATGATTAGAGACAAGTTCTGTGTTGTCGCAAGGCCTGCATTTGTCTTGTTTGGCGGCCTGTCTCTGCCACTCGTCGCTCGAAGCCGCGCGAGGCTAGCCTTATTAAATGGAGTTGTGAGTATGTACGAGCGACATCACAAGGGAGAAGGTCCGCGGTCCAATCCACTTCTTTTGCATTTATTCTTTCGCATCAACCTTCTCACCACAATTTAAAACGACGGCGCGCTCCTGCATGCAGCTATCCATGTTCACTGACTGGGCAATCTTTGCAGCCGACTTGCCCAACTTTGTTCTGACGGGTTTCATTGACGCAAGGATTGAGCCGGCACGTACACGAGCTTGCAGCATACACCCAGCGCACGATCGACCTCCCGACCAGTCCCAAGTTCCGGAGCGCAATATCGAGACGACTGGGCATTGGTATCGATTCGCGACTGCGCCAAACGCTCTGCACCTACAGTGTGTCTATACGACTGCTGACAGGATTGGTCGCATATCCATCGCATCGCTTCGCCGGTTCCACGGCTAGGGCCTCAACGGCCAACGGCCCTGTTGAGACCATTAGGCTCCAACTCGACTCCATTCACCAACAATGGATCTCCAATTTACAGACTCTCCCGTGGAAGATGTCCCCCCTATTCCAGCTCGTCATCGCTTCCATGGCACCCAAAGGGGTCCTAGAGATCACGACCTCCGCCACGCTCGCCACGCCCGACTCCGGTCGCCGCAGGCAGTAAAACGAGCCAGCATTCCTCCTCCTGCCTCACCCGAAATAATATCTAATCTCATCACCAGTCTGAGTGTCATTTCCCAGCCTGCCAACAGTCACTTCGAATCACAGCCTGCTGCTCCCGCCTTTGGTCTGCCCAGCCCGACAACTCCTTCCTCTGGAAGTTTCGGGGTCGATTACGGCGCGTATGCTCGCTCCGTACCCCACGATACCGCACTGTCTCCGACGTCGCTCGATGATCTTGCCGCCAGCCCGCCTATTGTACGAACATCTAAACCGACGAGCGGATATTCGCCTCTGACTGGTGCGAAGAGTCCCAAAGCTCGTAGTCCCAGCCGTGACAGCGGCGGATCTGGCTTTCGAAATTTCATTCGCAGCGGCAGCAGCATCACCTCCCGCCCGTCGTCACCCGGCTCTGCCACCTCCAAGCATGACGCCACGCATAACATCGGCAGCTTATGTATAGAACGTGCTAGTGCCGGGTCGAGCGCAGAGCCTCACCGTTCGCATGATAGCTGGGGCAAAAAGACTGGCCGGAGCTACAAGCCGCCGACCATGTACATGAGCTCCAATGAGCAACTCCGAGAACGAGAAAACGATCGAAAACGACTACAAGGACGAGCTGGTTGCAGCACGGATGATGAAGTGGCGGGGCCATCCGGAAGCATCATCGATGATGGTGCAACATCAGACCCATTCCTAGTCCATACCGTCGCCAGCGAAGGGCCAGTCCCACGCGGTGATTCTCAGACAGTCGGTGTGAAGAATCTATACGAAAGCCCACGATCCATTCCCACGCGAGACTCGAGCTTGAGAAAGCCACGGGAACGACAGAAGCGACCGGGCGGTCGGTGTTCAAAACGGGATGGCATGATTGCTGTCGAAGATATCATCTTAGAATCGGAAGAACAAGTCCGTGGCGAATATGATGCTACTACAGCAAGCCGACCACAACACACACGAACAAACTCCAAAACGGGGTCTGATGAATTTTCCACGCCTCCCATGCCAGCATCAATAGTGAGACAAACGTCACCACATGACACCTTGGGCATTGGCTCGACTGTGCAGAGTGACGAAGCAGCGGTGCCCTTTCCAGCCGTTTCTCATAGACGGCATGAAGAAGATGGCGTTGACAGCAATGATAGCCGATTGCCAAGGCGCCCGAGTCCCGGTCCAAGAGAGGCGCTAGGCCTCAAGCGGAGTCGTTCTCGCTTGAAGCGATTCTCAGGACAACTGACTCCTCGAAGTGAGTCGAGAACTAGCAGGAATGCCTCGCCGGAACCCTCGAATGGCCGACACGTCTATCCTGCTGGGTATGAACGCCCAGCATCGGCAGACTCGATCGATGATGCCGTCGAGTCGTATCTTTTTTCTCCACGTCTGTCGCAGAAAATTCGACATCCGCAGACTGGACGTATCATTTCTTTCTCCGAAGTGGGTGATCCCACTGGATCAGCAGTTTTTTGCTGCGTCGGTATGGGCTTGACGAGATATATCACGGGCTTTTACGATGAACTGGCTTTGACGTTGAAGCTCCGCTTGATCACTCCCGACCGGCCTGGTGTTGGCGGCAGCGAACCATACGCAGACGATGCGACAACTCCCTTGAGTTGGCCGGGTAAGTGAACTCCTTGCACCATCCCATTCTTTTACTGCGGTACTCTTGTCTTCGTGAACAACCAAAGGGGGGTGTTATCAGCAAGCGCCTAATTCCGTATACTAATGGGTCCCAGACGATGTCTATGCTATATGCCAGGCTCTCCGCATCACTAAGTTTTCCATTCTTGCTCATTCAGCCGGTGCTATTTATGCTCTTGCAACCGCCTTGCGCATGCCTCAACACATTAGGGGCCGCATTCACCTACTCGCACCTTGGATCCCTCCCTCCCAGATGAACGTCTTTGGAGGGTCTCAAACGCTGCCACCAACTAATGCCATTCCTACGTCGCAAAAGATTCTTAGACACTTGCCGATGCCTTTCCTCAAAGCTGCCAACAGTAGCTTCATGACGGCAACCAGTAGCTCTTTCACAAGCTCTTTACCCAAGAATTCCAGGCGGACAAAACGCAAGGCAAACACGCACGGCAAGGACGCGACCACCAATGCCGGCAGTCGGAGTGTAACTATCAAGCAAGATAAAGACCACAGTGGGAACAACGGTAAGAATGGGGAGGAGCGTCACCACAGCGATCCTGGCCTGGAGTCTCCCAAGATGAGCGAAGACATGGATCAAGTCCAGCCCGTTGGCGGCAGTGGTACCAGTGGATTACCCGAATCAACATCGCCGACTGATGACGTGGCCGATCGGGAACGGCAAATGACGTATGACACGCGGCTCACCCATGCAATCTGGGAACTGGCTACCACGGGGGCAAACCCCGCCGTTGACCTTTTAGTGTGTCTAGAACGACGACACACGATTGGGTTCCGCTATGTAGACATTACTCGCCCAGTTGTCATCCATCACGGTAGCAGGGACACAAGAGTGCCCGTCGAGAACGTCAAGTGGCTTGGAAAAACAATGAGACGGTGCGAAGTTCGTGTGCTGGAAGGTGAAGGCCACGGTTTAATGGCAAGCGCGACAGTTATGGGATCTTTACTGATGGAGATGAGTAAAGAATGGGAAGATTGGATGCGTGCGACAGGAGCAGATGGACGTAAGGACCGAGAAAGAGGGCGAAGGGGGACAATTAGTCGGGTAGCATGATTGTGTGCTTGACTGCTTAGGACGATCAGCGGCCCTGGACATCGTGGTCATAAAGTATAAAGTAAGCGCTTTGGTGTCTCTTTTTTCTTGTCCCCTAGTTGAGAGACTGCTTAACTATAGTATTTTAATTGTGCGTGACAAACTTGAGACTTGTAAAGATTTGCTACGGGGAGGACAATATGTAGAGTCCTAGGTATGTAGAGCTGTATTTGGCACCTTGACGTCCTCATGCCTTCAAAGTGACGTTATTTCTTTCGATAGAAGATATAATTCTCATGGCGGTAGTTCAAGATTTACCAACCACAAGGTTGCAATATGTAAATGATACAGTTCAACTTTATTTTAAAAGGTCCACTGACGCCAACAAGCTTGCAAGCCTAAACATGATACGCCTACAAAGATTGGCAAATTTGATGCTAAACATACATAGAGTCTTAGGAAACGGTGACAAACCAGCGCATACCAAGAACGCGCGGAAACTATCCTCCGACTGCCACATGGTCCAAATCAAATAGTAACATCCCTACAAGTCCTCCAATACACGAGTCCAATCAAACTTCCTCCACCCCTTCTTCCACCCTTCCACTCTCCCGTCACCCTTCACCCACTTGCCTTGCTTCTTGGCAATCCCAGGCTCAGCACCCACAATCCCACCCAGAACCTCCCTCGCGAATAGATCGCCCCTAGGCCACCGGTCCGCATCCTCGACTACATGGCCCAGGCCACCGTCCAGGGTGAACCAGACGTGGAAATACGGCATCTCCTTTGCCAAGCTCTTTCTGAAGGCCATTCTCCCCATTCCATCGCGGGCCCGTGCCCCGGTATCGATAACCTTCTTGTGCTGCGCCCACTCCTCGTCCGCTGACAGAAAAGCCTCCTTGAAGTAGGCTGGTGCGGTGGCACCCTCGGAGTAAGGTATCGGGACAGCAATCATGGCGGCGTGTAGGTGACGATGCGGCGTTGCTGCGTTCTCGTAGAAGATGACGTCGCGACCCTGCTCGTGGTACATCCGTGTAAGAGCTTTCATGAAATTTCGAATTTCTTCCCATTCATCGTCGTCGCATTCAAGCAGGTTATTTCTGTGGGACAGAGGCACGATGACAGCTCCGCCGAGACTGATTTCTGGTTCGGGCGGTAAAGTCAGGAACACGCGGGTGGCGAGGGAGATGACGGGTGCGATGGGCTGACGGTTTTGCTCTTCATGGTAGCATAGCGGGCAGGCATCGAGTACGCGGTTTAGTCTTTGAAACTGTGTGACGGCCATGCTTTTAAGGTTCAGCTCGCTTTTGTGGACTCGCTGTGCGAGCTTGGACGCATTTTCGTCCATGTATTCTAGATCGTTGTCGAATTTGCCGTCCTTGGCGATGCGCTCGGCAAGACGAAGTGACTCCCCTCCAGGTGCGTTCTTGGTGCGTCGCTCCTCGCGCAGCATGTCCTCTATAGTCATATCAGTGTTTTCTTGGACGAGACCGCGTTCACGACCGCGTTTGGTGTCGACGGGTTGGACCTCTCCACGGGGCCCAGCTAGTTGTCGGTTATGCATTGTACCGAGCACCACGGCTTGGGTGGCATTCAGCGAGGACGACGATGCGAGGGCCGCGGCGCGGCTATATTCTTGTTCGAGTTGTGCTGCGTTGGGAGCGCGGCGAAGTTTGGCCTTCATCATCTGTGCGCGTAGTCGGTTGAGTGATGTTTGGCTCATGGGCACTGGTTGTTCGACCTTGACGAGTTCTGGCCCTGATTCAACCTCTGTATGCGTATCCGAAGTGACATCCACTTTGTCTTGTTTGTGTACGTGTTCTTGCTCGCGTGCGAGATATAAGTCGCCCGTCGGCGTCTCCTTTCCCCGGTATCCTGATCCATAAATCCTGCGACGCTCTATCTCCTCTTTTTCCTCACGCGCATCGTCGAATTCTTCCAAGCTACCGTAGCGCTCTACTGCGACATCTTCAACTGGCCGGCCGCTGTTCTCGGCCGTGGTATACACCCCACGCAGCCTCGTCATCCGCCACGAAGAACCCGAATCTCCGAATGTGTAGTCTATGGTACGCACAGGCTTCGCTGATGGCAGTTCGTTTAGAGGCAAGATACCGTCGTTAAGTTTCTGCAGACTTGTCTGATTCAATTCGCGCGCGTGTATCACCCGCTTGGGTTCCTGCCGGGGAGGCGTCTCGGCCCTGGGCCGCTCTGCGCGGTGAAGGTGTTCGACATCGAGGGCGGATGGACCCGTCATCCAGGTATCACGTACGAGAAATTCAGAGTTTTTCTCCCTGCTGGTAGATCGTGTAATCTTTTCGCTGCCTTGTTGTTCATCACGGCTGTGGTGTTCGTTTTCCCGGCGGCGGCGGTGTCTGTGTCGCGACCGATGCTCATCGTCGCAGTCTTGTTGCGAGTCTCTACTCCTCCCGTGCCCATCATTTTCATAATGCCTGCGACGATGTCTGACCTCTCTACTTTTGTCGTCGCGGTGGTCGTCGCGGTGATCGCATCGATGATCGTGTCGACGGTCGTGTCTATGCTTGTGGTAACGTCGCTCTTCGAGATCCTGGCGAGACTTGTCACGCTCCGCCTTTTCTACCGCGAGGGTCTTTTCGAATTCGTCTAGACCAGCCATGGTAAGCTATAAGAGAAGGTGGCTTCCTCAACTCTTTTTCGGTGTGACCTTCGTAGCTCTACCTATTTGTGTTGATTTCGAGGCCCGGTCTCTGGACCTTACCTACCGTGGACCTCGATAGAAGCTCAATTTTTGTGGAGATCTCGCAGGCCGAAGTTCCGAACTCGTACACTCTGCTGTCACTGGTCAGACTCACACGTATCTTTCGTCTTGCGGCAAAAAAGCAACCATTCTACTCGCTTGGCTGGGCACGCCGCACGACTCACGAGGCCTCGAGCCCTCGGCAAGAGTTTTGGTTGGTATCAGCCAAAACTTAAAAGTCAAAACCGTCATCGCAAAAAACGAAAATGCAAATCTTCGATCGCGCCAGGACTCGAACCTGGAATCTCGGCAACCGGAACGCCGCGCCTTGCCATTAGGCCACGCGACCTGAATTGACTGGCTGGAGTACTGCTATCTCTTTATATATATACTTACAAGATGCTGCAATCGTGTTATCCCATGCAGGAACCCCATTCTGCAACGCAGGAACCCCAACCGCGGGTACCGGCTATATTTGTCATAACACGTGACCATTCCGCACAGTAATACTTGGGCAAATGCTTCAGATATCAATTGATCGAGTGTGGATTTGAAACGTGGAAAATAAATTTGAAAATAAATACAGAATGCTTAGTTGACTTCCCAATGTTCTTGCACGACGCCATCCCAATCCTCCCCAGTGGCGACGTCATCGCATCCTGTGTCATCATGAGCTGCAACGCAGC
>SRRH01000391.1:0-24213 GCA_018361025.1 Claviceps aff. purpurea | reverse complement strand
TCAAGAGGATACTCATGTTTGACCCCCGCAGCTCTCGGCTAAGTTCGGCTATACCTCGACGCTAGCGCCACACTACCGAATATCGGACAACCTGACCTGTTGGCTGATGGTGGGGCCCGCGTCGGTTCTTGTTATCGTGCAGGTGCTCATCACGCCGTCGGTCGGGTCGGGGTTTGAGTCTGATAATCTGACAGTCTGACAGTCTGACATCTCGTTGAGGGGCATAATCGGTCCAGATTTGCAGTCACATACTGGAGAACCTGTCCAGTTGATGAATGCCCTCTCTCTCCTCTCCATCCCGTACGCCCCGACACCAGAGCAGCCGACCAACCCCGCTCACGATCCTCATCATGCGATTCGGCAAGACTCTCCGGCAGGCAACGTACGCACCCTGGAAGGGCGAGTACATTGACTATGCAAAGCTCAAGTCCCTCCTTCACGAAGACAAATTCGACGACGACTCCGTCCCCTGGACTGAAGATGACGAGAACCGATTCTGCGAAGAAATCTTCAACGTCCAGCTGGAGAAGGTGGCGCGCTTCCAGCAGGAGCAGGTCGACTCGCTGAAGCGCCGAGCAGATGTCGTCTTTGAGACGCTCAAGGAATTCGCCCCGGCCGAGGGTAGCAGCACCAAAGAAGCCACCGCGCGGGGAGACGCAGACGTGGCGAAACTGAGAGCCCTCGAAAAGGAACTCGACGACATCACGAATGGGGTTAGGGAGCTGAAGAAGTACAGCAGCATCAACTATACGGGGTTTCTGAAGATTGTGAAGAAGCACGACCGCAAGCGAGGTGATCGATACAAGGTCCGACCGATGATGCAGCTCAGTCTGGCGCAGAGGCCGTTCAACTCGGAGCAGGGATACTCGCCGCTGCTGAATAAGTTGTCCATTATGTACTTTGCTATTCGGCAACAGCTTGAAATTGAGGCAGCGCCCTTGGATTTGGACAATGAGGGGGAGACTCAGAACGGAGAGCGGTATACGGCGCACAAGTGTAAGGTCCCACATGGACATTTTGCTATCCCTCTTCACCGTCTGAGTCCTGATATTTGTCGAGCTCCGTGCTAATTGAGAATGGTGCTTATAGTTTGGGTCCATCTCGACAACTTGCTCGAGGTCAAAACGCTGATCCTCCGCCGACTCCCTAACCTTGTGTACAGCGATCAGGCCTCCAAAGAGGTCGATGGTAGCCACTCGCCTGCCGTCACCTCGTTGTACTTTGACAGTAAGCAGTTCGACCTGTACTCTGAAAAGGTTGCCCGCCAGCCAGAAACGGCTTCTCTTCGACTACGATGGTACGGCCAACTCAACACTCGACCGGAAATCTTTGTCGAGCAAAAAGCATCCGATTCCCAAGGCGTTAGCCAGACACATAAGTTCACGATCAAGGACAAATGGGTCAAGCCCTTTATTGATGGCGAGTACGGCATGGAGAAGAGCGTGCAGAAGATGGAGCGTCAGGGCCAACCCGAGGACAAGATCGACGACTTCAAGGAGACTGTGGCTAAAATCCAGGACTTTGTCAAGCAGAAGAAGTTGTCGCCTGTTTTGCGCGCCAACTACGTGAGGACAGCTTTCCAAAAGCCACTGGATGATCGCGTCCGTATCGCAATCGACACGGACCTGGCTTTTATCCGCGAAGACACGCTGGACCCGGAGCGGCCGTGCCGCAATCCCAAGGACTGGCACAGAGAAGACATTGACAACAGCAGCATGACGTACCCATTCCGGAACATCAACCAGAGCGAGGTGTCCAAATTCCCATATGCCGTTCTTGACATCAAACTCAAGGAAGACGGCAACAGAAAGCGACCTGCCTGGATCGAGGACCTCATGACATCGCATCTACTGCACCCTACGCCACGCTTCTCCAAGTTTGTCCACGGCGTAGCATCGCTCTTCGAGGACCACGTGAACAATCTGCCTTTTTGGCTCAGTGACCTCGAAACCGATATTCGCAAAGACCCCCAACAGGCCTTTGAACAGGAGGAGCAGAGGCGGGCCCAGAGAGCGGACGACGTCCAAGCCGTCGGGAGCTTAATCGGCACAGTCCCCAGCTCGTACAAGGCCGCTCAGAGCTCGCCCATCACAAAGTCCTACCTGGCGGACCGAATGTCCGCCGACGCCAAAGCCGCCCTATCCGCATCCATGCGAAGAAAAAGCGGCGCCATACCCGGCGAAGAAGAAGAGGGCGAGTCCAGCAACGCCCCTCAGGATGACTCCCTCGCGGAGAGTACTCGCCGCGGGGGCTACGGGACCCTCTCCTCCGTACTACCCGGCCTCTCGCTCTCTAAATACGCCCGGGCCAAACGCGCCCGCAAGGCCCAGCTTCTCCCCGAGGGAGTCGTCGAGCCCACCCAATGGATCAAAAACATGGGGGAGCTCAAAGTCGAGCCGAAAGTCTGGTTGGCCAACGAGCGAACATTCCTCAAGTGGCAGCACATTGCTATCCTACAGGGCACAATCGCCATGGCGTTGTACTCCGCCGCGGGGAAGAGCCTCGCCGCGGAGATTATGGGCATGGTGTATGTCCTGATTGCGGCGTTTGCAGGTCTCTGGGGATATTACATGCTGAATGTGCGGCGGGGGATGATTCTGGAGAGGAGTGGGAAGGACTTTGACCATATGTTGGGGCCTATGGTGATTAGTGTGGCATTGATGGCGGCGTTGGTGATTAATTTTGTGTTGCAGGTAAGTGATTCCGACTCGTTTTGATTTCTCCCGGTCACGGGGTTTGTGGTCAAGACGAATTGTACTAAACCGTTGTTGTTCTGTAGTATCGAAAAGCGTTTGCTAAGACTGGGGGAGCTTATGAGGATAATATGGATTGGGTTTCTGTCTCTGATGAGCTTAAGTGAGATTGCGTTATACACTTTTTGAAGGGGTCTGTTTTTTTGTATTCTGAGTTGAAGCCTCTGCGTTGGCTATTATGTACTAGGTAGGGTTGGATAAAGTAGGGTACCGTTCAATGCATGTAGGTACTCCTACTCCGTACGTTTTACACAAATCACCATCCATTCATGGCATCCGTCGGGCAAAAGACCAGAATCACCAGATGCTTCTGGCTGATGGCCGGCCCAGCCTCTGCTTTTTCAATCTCCGCGCAACACCGAGTGAACCCCCGCAAAACGGCGGCTCCATCATGATGATCCATGTGCAGCGTGCTTGAGGCGTGGCTCCATTGGGCTAAGCGTTCTTTACGAACTCCACCTACAACTGCAACGCCCAGCCTCCTTGCAGCAACTTGCTTGAGAAGCTCCAGCGACAAGCTGCAGAAAGCGACGCAACACGGGACGTAGGCGAGGAGGCGATGCCCTTCTACCTATGTATCATGCAGTCTCTTTCTCTCGTTTGTATTTTTCTTTCTTCATTCGTACGGAGTTATGTACTCCGTACCTCCTTAGAAATCAGTCTGCCGTGGTTCATGCAGCGTGGTTCCCCCGTCTGTCGTTCATCCTGTTGTTGTAAACAAGGGTCCCGAGAAAATTCCCGAAAAGAAAAGACGACAAACCACATTGTGCAATAAACACAGAGAGTCTATCTGAGTCTATCTGGCATCTGCTGTGACTCGTGAGCCTGTGACAGGCTGTGAGTGCCCCGCCAACTCATCGTTACACACGATACACACGATACACACAAAGTGTGTCGACCCCTCACTCTCTCAAGGCGCGAAGTTCCCCGTGCGCGAAGCCGCAGGTGGTTGAGGTTGGGGATTGGGTGGCATTGGTTGCAACTTGCGAGCGAATGCAATGCGAGGTGAGCCGGCAGCACAGAACACAAGAGGCGCACCAACGGAACAGGTGAAGGCGCGAAGTTGGTCTTGATTCTTCAACATAGTCGATTCTCTCTGGCACAGCGTCGACCGAAACGGAAGAATAAGTCTTGGTGTTTTGCGCATCTTGGTGATATTGTCCCGAGCTGTTGAAGCGCCAACGGAGGGCGACGCGCCCAGTGCCGTCTGCCATCTGCCATCTGCCATCTGCCGTCTACCCGTCTACCCGTCTACATACCATCTGTCATTGCCGAAACGGCGTGAACGCAAGTGGTGAAAGCCAGCATACGATTTATAGCTGGTGCCTGTCGACACCTTCATGCCAATATGGACGATGAAAAGCATATCAAGAAGAAGAAGACAGGATTCTTTAGCAGCATCTTCCGTGCCAAGACCCTCGCCTCACGCGCCAAGGACAGGGTGTTTCGGCATCGCGACGGAAACGACTCTCCTCCACCCGGATACAAGAAACCTGTCTTATTATCCAAGGCGTCGCGGCGAAACGTTGTTGAAGGGGATACTCGGGCCAAAGGGCCGCGACAGGCGAGGAAGGGTGCTATCAACGGAGAAGATCACGCTAGACGGGCGTATGATGACCATGTTGGCGCTCAGAAAGGCGACGAGAAACAGCCTACTCATCGTCGGCGAGAGAATGGCGATGGTGGTGGCGGCACGCCGCGAAGGATTGATGGAGAAAGCGTCCCACGCAAAAAGGTCCGGATCATGGACTCGGTGGTCCGGCCGGTTGATCATGAAGATGCCGATCGTGACGGTGATGCCGCTGTCGCAGCAGCCGCCGGGCTGAAATCTCCACGCAGACGGCCGAGACGACCGAAACCGCTAGAGCCTGAAGATTCGACGAACAGCCCCAAGGACACACAGGAGCAGAGAAATGGCCAGGAGGCTCGTCTGAAGACCCCCGAGCCGCTGACGCAGTGGCCTCCACCTGGCCTCGCCAACGAGGAGAATTTGTCGTCGGCCCATGCCAAAGAGATGATTGCGCGAGGTGCGCCTGTTCACAAGGGACACAAGAGGCGCATCCCCCATACTCCAGAGCAGTACTATGCTCTCTACACCACGACATCCAGCGCTGACCCGTATGACACCGACGGCGCCAGCGTTCACGACTCCATGACCCCCCTCATGACACTACGACTTCAAGGTCCAGGCCGAGCAACTCACCCCTGGGAGACCCTCGAACAACCCAGCTGCGCGTTCCTCTACGGCGCACGCCCGGGAACCATCACTCTGAACCACTGGGTCTCCATGTACAGCTCTCTCCCCCCCGCCATAGCCCTCCGCGACTCTGGCGTCGTCCCCCGCTCGATGGATCTCTACCAAATCATGGAGCGCCTCCAAGAACTCCAAGCCGGCTTGGAAGACGACGACGAGCACCTCCTCTACCGCATTCTGTATAAGCGCATCCTCCGCGACCCGGACCGCGTGTTCAATCCTCACCGCACGCTGGACAAGCAAATCACCGATCTCCTCCTCGTCCTGTCCCGCCCCGAGTGGATCGACTTCACCGAGGCCAAGAACCAGGTCGTCACGCGCTTCGTCTTCAACCCCGAACATGTAAAGCCGGAGGTCTATCGCAAGTTTTTCCATCAGCTGCTGCTGAGTCTGGAGCTGCACATGCGCATCCACTCCCAGCAGCACGGCGAGTGGGCCAAGGAGAAACTGCTGGCGCAGATCCCGCCGACGATACGCTGGAACTTGGCCTTGGCGAGGAGGTGGAAGGAGCATGTGCGGGTGAGTGGCTTTGGGGAGACGCCCGAGCAGAGTATGTATCGCTTTTTTCTTTGCAGAATCAGAAGCTCATTCCTATGCTGTTGACTTCTGAATATACTAATGAGTGTGTGTGGCAAAAAAAACAGCTGTTCTGCGATATAAGCTTAAGAAGAGACAGGTCAAGGTTTTGAAAAAGTTTGCGCAGGCTATGAAGTGGCCCAACTTGGATAGTACCATGGAAAACCTCGGGCTGCACGATGACGAATTCAGACTGGACACGATCAGTTCGGATGCATTTGCGTTTTTCAGCGGCCTCGTTCTACCAGGGGTATGTGCTCCCATTCCTTTCACGTACACGTCTATATTATCAGCACTCTCTTTTTTCCTATCGACCTTCCATCTATTAATCGACGCATGGTAGCCCACCTTCCCATTCCTCATCATGAATACCCTCATCGATCTGGACCCCGACCCAGCGACCGACAACCTCGCGCTCCTCTCGCATACATTCCCCCAAAGCGGCTTTCAGTACCGTAATAGCAACACGTACTGGTCCGCAGCCTGCACAGTCGGCAAAGTCCTCGCACCCACGGGCCGCGCCGTAGCCGGCTGGATCGGCCCCTGCCGCTCAACACCGGACCTAGGCCGTTCGCAAATCGCGCGGATCCGCACCCGTCGCCCTACACACCAAGACCGCAGACTAGGCCCCGGCGACGTGGAATCCATGGCAGAACGCTCCGATTGTCTCGGCCCGGCGGCGCAGTCCTACCCCGTGGAGGACTACACGCTCGTGGTGCCCGACGAGGACAGCTTCGCCGTCGACACGGTCCGCATCGAGCTCCTGGGCTTCAAGCCCGTTGTCACGATGGCCCAGGATACGTACGCGAATGGGCCGCGCTTGTACGACGCAACGGTGCAGTTTGCCATTCAAGGCGTGTCCTGGCCCCTGCGCCTCATGTACGATGTGGACTTCGTCACGGCCTGGCCGTGCTCTCAGGCGCCGCACCCGCTCTTCTTTGACTACATCTACCGGGTTGTCAAGGCGGATGAGGTGGTACGGGTGCGGGACTGGGGAGGCGTCTACTACCGGAAGTTGAGGAAGGGTGCTGCGGGCTTGTCGGCGAGTGCGCGCTCGAGTCCTGCGCCGCCGCTGTATAGTATGGGGTATGATGCGGAGCTGGATTTCGTGGATGGGGAGGCTGGTGGTAGTGGTGAGGGGGAAGATGGCGATGATGAGAAGGTGTTGGTGGTGGAGGCGTATGGGGTGGCGGATAATGAGGTGTTGGCGAGGGCGTGGTGCTCGCATTGGGGGTTGAGTGCTGTGGTGGCGGATATTGGGAAGACTTGGTATGTGATGTTGCTTCGTGTTGTGCATTGCATGTATTTTGCCTTCCTTGTTTGCATTACCCGATCGTTTTGTGTTGCTATTTTCTGGCTCTGGTTTATGTTGCGACATTATGCTTTTGCTGTCGGGTTCACCACGCGCCGGCATTCTTTCTGTTCTCGCGCATCACGATTCCATGATTATGTACTACATACCTAACTAACGGTGTCTAGCATGTCCTGTGCGATCCGGGAGGCATACGCAGCCACCATCACTGTCGTCATATTGGTTGATAGTCGGCAAGAGGCGCGAGAGGAGGAGTAGTCCAATGTGGGGGACAGAGACCATCTATTTTTTGATAGTAGCGATATGTTTTATGACCTCTTAATGAGGTGTTATGAGACGGATTCTATGATGGTATGCTGCGTCGTCTCAAATATGGCAAAAGAAACGAAAGAAATGATGTCCCCTTCTCCCACAAAGAGAAGACGTATTTCAAACACTGCCCCTGAGGCGAGATGAGATGGAATCAGACAAGATCTGTTATTGATGGTACGACATGCACTTCTACTTCTAGGTAGCTCTTTTCGAGTCCTTTTCTGTCCTATTTCCATGATACGCCCATGTGCGGCGTGCCTAGATAGGCGGGACACTCCTTAAAGAGATTACAGCATGGATCTGTGAAACCAAAGAGGTCACAAGGTGGAGTGAGCTCCTCCGGCCTCTTGAATCTTGATAAAGCCATAGCCAGACACGGAACTGGCAACTGTAGGATCTTCGTTGGGCGCCCAGGGGGTGGGGGTTTGGAGCTGCATCTTGTCTTCTGGGACAACTTAACATACGGAGCACCTACATCGTAGAGCCTTTTTTACCTACGAATAGCGGCAGAGGTTGCATCTAGGTACCTCATACTCCGTATTGATGACGATCAATGACGACACGTTGCATTGTAGCACGGGAGACCCCTGAACAAAAGATGACAAGGGCCGGCGCGGCAGTGAATCTTGATGCTTCGTGATCGACAGATGACAGGAGAGGAGGAGGCAGAGACAAAACAATTCTTGGAACGTTTTCTCGTCCTCGAATAACGGACAGTGTGGTGACTGGAGAAGAAACCGGCGGCAAAAGCGACCCTTGCTGCGAAAGTTGAAAGCTCTGAATGCCAAATGGAGCTAGGGTGGAGCTTTGGTGGAGTTCAGGGCGGAGAACTTAGAACTTGTTAGAAGTCAGGTTCCCGGGCCGCTGAAGGCAACTCGTCACTGTGGGGCAGGGGCCAGCGCCGAGGCAAAGACGCAAGCAGCCATCTTCAAAGTTCAACGCAATGCCAGCCATGTGTGTACCTAGGTACGGTATGTATCAATGTAGGCATTCCAGGTGAGTCGTGACAGATCTGATGCGTATGAAGAACTCTGCAGTGCCGCGGAATATGTATGTATGTAGGTATGTACCTATCTGGATTTTGCACATGCCGGCCAACCAGATTACCCTGGGGTCCACTGGCGTCATCGGCCTCCACTGAACTTTGAAGAAGAAAAGGAGGCCAAGCTGTGCATGTCTGTGATACCGCCGACCGGTATGTCTGTGAGTCGTGACCACTGACCAGGATGACCAGTGATCGACTCGACCCAGAATTCAGCTACATTAGTACATACATAGATAATAAATGTGTGGAACAAGGCAACCTGATGAAACCGTAGGTACAACTCCGTCCGATATCCCGTGGGCCGTTGCCCACGGCAAATCTGCATTTCCTCGGCTTGGTTCGTCGTCCGTCATTTCTCCAGGAGTCCAGAGTCCAGTGCCGGTCCGGTCCACTCTTTTCGTCCCACTGTTCCGTTGAGAAGTGAGCATGAGCTGCAGCCTGCAAGTTGATCCTTATAATAAACACACAACACTCGCACACGCACACGTACACCCGCCACATGATACATTGTGTCGCTGACGACATACTGAGCTGCGCGTTGCTGTTGAGCTGAAGCTCAACCGATCGGAACAATCATGTTTGCTTACAATAAACCCATCAAGCCGATGGAGTGAGTCTGACTTCTTGCACCTTCTAGCTTCTACTTTGTCAATTGTGGCTTCTCTCTTCTCTGGTTCCTTTCTAGATTTCCTTGCCAATTGCTGGCTTCCCTTGTCAATTAGTCTCCCTTGTCAATCGAAATACTCCTGCAGCAATGGACGTTTCCGACCCGCGCATCATGAGCACTGACGGATTGCCTCCTGTGACCAGACCGCCGAATATATCGGTATTTGTCCCGCCTTTAGCCCTCGCTCAAATAACGCCCGGTCTCTGGTGAAGGGGAAACCTACACTCAGAATAGAATGAGCTATGGGTGAGAGAGTGATTGTCGAATGTGCAATTGGCTAACATGTGGCCCATGAATCTCCTCAGGACTTGTACATCGGTGTGGACGTTGGCACCGGCTCTGCTCGAGCCTGTATCATCGACGAGACGGGTGACATCAAGGCACTTGCGTCGGAAAACATCAAGTTGTGGCAGCCCGAGACGGGTTACTATGTAAGTGCGGAACTGGCTACCGCCTCCGACGTCCTCTTACTCCCGCTCGCCTCCCCGAAGCTCTGTCCTCTGACCGTAAAACTCTCCAGGAGCAATCCACCACCGACATCTGGCAGTGCATCTGCGAATGCGTCCGCCGCGTCGTCAGCGAGTCCAACGTAAACCCAAGCCACATCAAGGGTATCGGCTTCGACGCCACCTGTTCTCTCTCCGTATTTTCCACCGACACCGACGAACCGGTAGCCGTCACGGGCCCCGATTTCACCAACGATGGCCAGGACCGCAACGTGATCCTCTGGCTCGACCACCGGCCTGTCGCAGAAACCGAGCTGATCAATGCCACCGAGCACAAGCTTCTAAAATATGTCGGTGGCCGCATGAGCATTGAGATGGAGGTGCCCAAAATCCTGTGGCTCAAAAACCACATGCCGGCCGAGAAGTTTGCTCGCTGCAAATTCTATGACCTGGGGGATGCTCTGACGCACCTGGCCACGGGCAATGAGGCTCGCAGCTTTTGCAGCACCGTCTGCAAGCAGGGATACATTCCTGTGGGCGTAGACGACAGCGAGAAGGGCTGGCAGCAAGACTTCTTCGAGTCCATTGGCCTGGGCGAGTTGGCCGAGAATGACTTTGAGAAAATGGGGGGTGTCCACGGCAAGGTAAGTAGTCAGGGTGCTATTTCACTGTGTTTTTCCTTTGGGTGACTACTGTACACAAGACGCTTCAAAACACGATATGCTAATAATGAACGCGTGCGCTCAGAACGGCAAATATTACAGTGCTGGCGAGTCTGTTGGTACGCTCAGCCGTCAAGCTGCCTATCAGCTCGGCCTTCCCATGGGCATTGCCGTGGGAAGCGGTGTCATTGACGCATATGCTGGCTGGATCGGTACCGTGGGCGCTAAGGTCGACCTCGGAGACGACGAGCTTAACGCCAACGTGCCGCACAATGATCTGGCGCAGGCCTTCAGCCGTCTTGCGGCTGTCGCAGGCACGTCGACGTGTCATCTGGCCATGTCCAAGGATCCCGTCTTCGTTCCTGGTGTCTGGGGCCCGTATCGCGACGTCCTGCTCCCAGGCTACTGGCTCGCCGAGGGTGGTCAATCCGCCACTGGTGAGCTTTTGCGGCACATGCTGGACATTCACCCCGCGTACAACCAGACATGTGCCCTGGCCAAGGCCGAGGACAAGCACATTTACGACTTCCTAAACTCACACCTCGAATACATGGCAGAGAAGGAGAACGCGCCGGCCATTTCCTACCTTGGCCGCCACCACTTCTTCTACGGCGACTTGTGGGGAAACCGCTCGCCCATCGCCGACCCCAACATGAAGGGCACCATGATTGGGCTCGACAGCGACAAGAGCCTTGACAACATGGCGCTCTGGTACTACGCCACCATGGAGTTCATCGCCATGCAGACTCGTCAGATCGTCGAACAGATGAACAAGTCCGGCCACGAAATTTCCTCCATCTTCATGTCCGGATCGCAGTGCCAAAACCCAGTTCTAATGAACCTCCTGGCCACGACCTGCGGCATGCCTGTCCTTATCCCGCGATACGTCCATGCTGCCGTCGTCCACGGCGCCGCCATGCTGGGAGCCAAAGCAGCCAGTCACAACAAGGACGACGGGTCCCAACCCGAGACTCTTTGGAATATCATGGACCGGATGAGTAAGCGCGGCCGTCTGGTCGAGCCGGGCTCGGACCGTGGGGAGAAGGCGCTGCTCAATGCCAAGTACGAGGTCTTTCTCGAGATGTGCCAGTCACAGCAGCAGTACCGCAGCAAGATTGACAAGGCCGTCGAGACATGGGGCGACGAGTTTGGCGGAGATGAATGAGTAGGCAATGCAGCAAGCTAGTTCCTCGGGGCGTTTCATTCTAATGCTGTGCTTCTTTTCTATCTGCTTTTCTCTCTGCAATATAGATGATGTAGATGGGCGGGGTGAAATTAAATAATTGCAAGACACCACTTGAAATGGTCTTGCCATGCTCATGGTTCTGTGTCATGTTGAACTATATGAAGTAATAAAGCGGCATTATGGAGGAAGTCCTTGGCTTGGCACATTCGTACCTAAAGGGTTCGTGGCGGACAAAAAGTGGGGCACAGCATGGCGCTTACCTTAGGTTAGGTACCTACCTCCTACCTTCGCTGCCACAAACCGTAAACGTCAAACGTTCCCTACGCCCATTGGCCCAAGCTTGACAAGCTCAGGAAAAAAACAACAACTCTCAAGCCCAACTGCTGATTTCAACACCAAGTTGTAGCCCAATACACGCTCTCGCGCGTGCCAAGTTACGTCGCTACATTGGATCAAACACGTCGCCTACTTCTTTGACGCCTGAATCTTCTCGGAATCACCTCTCGATCACCGATAAACCCTCGATCGGACGAAGCACGAACCACAATCATGGCGGTCTTTGGGCAGGTTGGCGCAGGCAACGCCTCTTCAGTATTTGGGCAGGTCGGGCAGACTTCGCAGACTCAGCAGCCGTCGTCAGGAGGATTATTTGGACAGACCCAACCGTCGAGTAGCACTTCAGCAGCCAGTGTATTCGGCGGACAGGCGGCTCAACAGAACTCGTCGCCAACCACGGGTCGTGGCATGTTTAGCATGTTTGGCCTGCCCAAACCCGCGACCGAATCCGCCTTTGGAGGTGGCCAGCAGCAGTCGACAACGGGCGCTTCCAGTCTCTTCGGGCAACCGAACCAGGGGACTGGTACGTCAGCCGCCAGCGTGTTTGGGTCACAGCCTCAAGCACAGCAGGGTACGTCGGCGGCCAGCGTGTTTGGATCACAGCCTCAAGCACAGCCGGCAAGTGCTTTCGGTGGAACGTCGACTTTTTTCCGCCCCTCGATCATGTCGTCCGCGAACAATACTACACAACAACCGCAACAAAACTCTGGCATGTTGGGCGGCAGTCTTTGGGGCGCGTCGGTCCAGCCCGCACAGGCACAGAATACTCAGCCTCAACAACCTGCTGGCGCTTACTTTGACAGTCTGTTTGCTAAGACTCAAAAGGATGGTGCGGACAAGACAAATCTTGAGGATCTGCCCAGCTTAGAACTCGGTCTGGGCGACCTGCGACATAGGCTACGAAAGCTGCAGTCGAAGCAAAATGAGAGACCTCTCGACGGCAAGGCCCATTACCTTCTTGCCGCGTCTGGAGTCGATCCTAGCGCAGCGGCCAAGGACTTGGGTATGCTGGATGCTCAAGGAGGGCGAGCGGAGCGGACTCACGGGTACGCTGGCCCCAGCGAGGTGGATGTCGAGACGTATTTGTCCAACTTGCAGACAAAGACGACCCTTGATATGATCTCGGATGGCCTGGAACGATCCATTCGCGACTTTGACACTTTCCTCGAGGACAATGTGGCTATGGAATGGGAAGCCCAGCGCAAGCGCATATACCAGCATTTTGGCATCAAGCCTCGCGAAGAATCTGCGACGCCCGCTCGTGAATCCTCCGTTGGTGGTGTCGCTGGTGGCTTCGGGCGCTCTCGAAGAAAGCCTCACACGCCCGCCGCGCGATCAGGCAGAAACAGCATAATGGGCAACTCTATGCTTCAGCGATCGGTCATCGGCACGCCCAGCCGTATCGGCATCCACCACCACCAGTCCGACTTTTCAGATGTGGACCGCTCCGCTGATGATACAGAATCGGTTCGGTCGAGAGGCGCTGCGGAAGACAGGGTGCTCCGGGAACGCCAGAGCAGGCTGGCCGAGAAGGTTCGCACGCTCAACGTGGCTCGTGTGATGAGGCGGCCTTACCCGATTCTGGCAGAATTGGGCGAGGTGGTGCACAGATCTCATGAGCCACATGCGCCGCACGTGGTTGAGGCGTATCGTGCCATGATCGAGATCGTGGGCGAGGACCCAGATGCAGAGACAACCAACAGTGCCACGGCGAGGGAACGGCAGTACGCGGGCATGTACCTGGACGACAACCCCAGCTCTTCGGCCTCGATCGAGATGAAGAAGCGGATTCTCCACGGGTCCACTGCCTTCCTGGAGAAGCAGTTCTTGCGCGAGGTGGAGGCTCTGATCGCAAAGCACCCACATGAAGCCAAGCTTGGTGGGCTGCCGGACATCACGAGCAAGATCAAGGCCTACATCCGACTGCGCTCGTCCCGAAAAGACTTGGTTCCGGACAACACAGAGCTACAGCAGATCCAGGGCGAATATGTTTGGGCCGTGGTCTTCTACCTGCTTCGATCGGGCCACGTGAATGAGGCTGCGCAGTACGTCAACGACAACAGCAACCACTTTAGGGGAATCGATCGCACCTTTGCCACCTACCTCAACAACTACGCCGCCAGCGAGGACCGCAGGATAACTAACAGGAAGCTTCTCGATCGCTGCACCAACGAGTACATTCAACGCTCAAGGAATGCACCCGAAAACTCAATCGACCCGTTCCGCATGGCGTCGTACAAAGTGATTGGCCGCATCGAACTCAGCAACCGCACCCTGGATGGCTTGAACACGGACATCAACGACTGGATCTGGCTGCAGTTCAACCTGGCCAGGGAAGGAGACAAGACGCTCGAGATGGCGGGCGAGTCGTACGGCCTGGCCGAACTGCAAGCGAGCATCCACGAAATCGGAACCAAGCACTTCCCCAAGTCGACCTCGGAGGACACGACCAACGGCAGCTTCGGCATGTTCTTTTACCTGCAGATTCTCGCAGGCATGTTCGAAGACGCCATTGCTTACCTGTATCCCTTCTCATACGTCGACGCTGTACATTTCGCCCTGGCGCTCGCGTACTACGGCCTCATGCGGCCCAGCGACCCCATGTCCGCATCCAACGATCTCCGCAGCTACAGCGTCAAGAACCTCCCGCAAATCAACTTTGGCCGCATGCTCGGCTACTACACCCGGGACTTCCGCGCGGCTGACGTTCTCTCCGCTGTGGACTACCTCACGCTCATCTGCCTCAATCAGGATCTGGGCGGAGAGGCCGGCCGGCGCCAGAGCAATCTATGCCACGAGGCGCTGCGGGAGCTCGTCCTCGAGACGCGCGAATTCAGCATGCTCATTGGTGATATCCGGCCCGATGGACGCGCCATCCGGGGTATCATTGAGGAGCGCGCCTCGCTGATTGGCCTCACCGAGGAGACCGACTTTGTCAACACGGTGACTCTGCAGGCTGCGAGCTATGCCGACGAGAGCGGCCGCACCACGGACTCGGTCCTCCTGTACCACTTGGCAGGCGAATACGACACTGTCGTCGCGATTGTCAGCCGCGCTCTCAGCGAAGCTATTTCGCTGGAGATTGGCGAAGATCCCATGCGTTTGATGCCGGTTCGACCGAGGGCACGGGCTGACGTTGTGGAGGACCAGCAGCAGCAGCAGCAGCAGTATGACATGGACAGCAGTCTCAGCCTTGCCTCGATTGATGACCCTGTTGAGCTGGCGCAGACTATGATGACTATGTATGAGCGCGATGCGATGTTTTTCCGCAAGATTCAGGACCAGAATAAGGTGGCGTGTCGGGTATTGTTGGAGATGAGCGGTATTAAGAAGTTGGTTGAGGAGGGCCAATGGGCCCAGGGCTTGGATGTGAGTTTTTTTCTTTCTTTCTTTTTTTTCCCCCCTCCTATATTTCGATTCCCCTCTGTTTTCTGGTCCCCTCGTTCCCGCCATCGTTGTCCCTTGCTTTTGACCTACGAGCAAGCGCGCTCGCTCGCTCGCTCGCTCGCTGGGTCGTCTTTCACTCGCACCAGTCCATATTTCTATGAAATACAATCAAGGCCATGTCTAACTTCCCCTTTCCTTGCCGCAGAAAATCAAGTCTCTCGAAATCCTCCCCCTCGATGCCGCCGGCGATGCAAGCACTATCCGCGCCTACGCCACCAGGTTCACTGGCCTCTCGCAGCCCGTATCCATTAATGTGCCGAATCTGCTCCTGTGGACCATCATCTGCTGCGTCCGACAGCGCGAGCAGCTCACGATGGGGCAGTTTAGCGGCAATGAGGGCACGAGGCGGATGATGGTGGAGAGACTGAAGCAGATGGCGCTGGATTTGACTACGTATACGAGCCAGTTGCGGTATAGATTTCCGCCGCACTTGCATGAGGCTTTGGCGAGGGCGTCGGCGGAGTGAAGTGGTAGACACCCGTGGTGGTGATAAATGGGGATGGGTTGGGAGGATTGGATGAGTTGGTTGGGTCACGTGAGATGAGAAAGAAGGAAGGGGAGATTTCATCTAGATAGATGTGTATGTATGTATTCTGGAAGGAATTGATAATGCGACGGAGGAGCCATGTCTGTCGAGAGAGTATTTTTCTACGAGAGCTTGTTTGATCCATTACTTCCGCTCTCGCTCTTTGTGTCTGTTCTTTGCAGGTGTTTTCCTGGCCTATCTTTTGGTGTCTGCGCTTGGATTTGTTGCTAGATACCAGGTACCTAAGGTAGCTATGTAATCACTATGTACCTAGATACGGAGTAATCTACCTCAACAAATTCTTCATGTGCCATAATTCGTTTAATTCGTTCAACCTGAATAAGCTCATCGAGACATCGAAATTTCACGGACGCGCTCATCCCCCCGCAACGCAATTGCGATCACAGTCAGATTAGATACACAATGTCCCATCGAGAGTCTCAAGCAAGTGGTGGTGACAAGTTCACGACATTCTATCTCCAGCAACTTACGCAAGAGCTATCCAATGACGTGGACAAAGTCAGAGTAGCAGAGGACTTCAAGACGGACTCGGTTCCGTTTCTTGTCCATGCGCTAAGGCAAGGGTCTTCGCAGCTCTCATCAAACACCAAGGCAGTAGGCGATGAGCATTCAAGTAGCGCGACTTAAACGCACGCTCGTCCTGCCCTCCAGCCAGAGCAACCTTCCCCAATTCTCCTAGGGGCTTTGCCTCCTTGATTCAGTCAGAAATACGCGATCGGGTACTCAATGCAACAGCATCCAGGTACCGCCAACAACACAACGCCACATGAACGATAATAGTCGGCCGAGACGATGTCGCTATTCGCATTCGAGCAGCCTCATATTCGATTTCATCATTCACGCGCATGCGGATTCTTCTAAACAACGGAACAGTCGCCACATGGTCTAAGAATGTCTTTCTTCTGGTCACGTATTCTTTCCCACATATTACATTGTCGCGGGAAGGGACGACGATGTCATGGGCCTGGACACATTCATCGTGCGACAGAGTAGGCATCTCCATGCTACATTTGATGATGCACGCGGCAAAGAAACGAGGCGTCGGGCAGAGAGTCATCGTGTGTCGCGGGGTGGCATGCGACGAGACTCAAAACAGCCGTGTTGCTCACGTTACGTGGGTATCGGATAATAAAGCGGCAGCTCGAGGTGGAAGAACTATCTGTGTCTGACGACCGGCATATAGCGCAAATAAGGTAGCAAAATCAAAGCGTTACGTTGAAAGAAAGACTTGAGACACTCTGAAGGAATAAATTACGACTACCTAATACCAATATGCTAGAGCTGCATCACTCTGGCTTGCGTCCGTACACAATATGCGTAACCATATAGCTGTGAACCTTGGGATTACGGATCGCCTTACGAAGAGCCGCGAGCCACACATGGTACTCGTCTGCTGGCCTCTGGAGAACGGTTTCCCATATCATCTGGGTGTAACCTAATGACCGAATATGAGAATACTTCCTAGTCTTTCAAACAGGTACAGGAGAGACGGATGCCTTACCTTGAAGGTCATTGTCCAGAGCCGCTCCGGCAAACCGCCCGACTTCAGCGAGTTTAGGATCCTTTGCCCAGGGACCAACGGGAACCTAGCGACGAGTCATTATTGTCATGAATCCTTCAAGGTGGCAGATGACAGCACATACCTTATATTGAACCATCCTTGTCTCGACGAAGCCAGCCTCGTCGAATGCTTGGCGCTGTGGCTCCTGAACGAAGAAGGGACGATTCAGAACTTTGCCGCCCTCTTCAAATAGCTCTCCAAACGAGGCAAGAACAGGTTCCAGCTCGGTAGACCCGTCATCGCTGCGAAATCGAACATCACACTCAACAGACTGGACCCATCCTCCTGGCGCACAGCATCTGAAAGCTTCTTTAAGAAGGCCTGTCCAGTCTGTAATGCCACCGACGATAAAGCGGATGTAAATAAAGTCAAAGTGGTTGGCATTCCAAGTCCACTCGAGCGTGGCATCGTCTATTTCGAAACGGACATTTGGTGGAACCCACGGTGGTTGGCACGGTGAGATATCTGTGCCAACGACTGAAACATTTGGAAACCGGTCGGCAAATTCACTGTTCAACGTTATCAGCATAGTACATACAAACATATGGTATCGAGTTCCCTATGGCCGTACATTGCCCAGATGCCTT
Organism: Claviceps aff. purpurea; assembly: GCA_018361025.1. Taxonomy (NCBI): domain Eukaryota; kingdom Fungi; phylum Ascomycota; class Sordariomycetes; order Hypocreales; family Clavicipitaceae; genus Claviceps; species Claviceps aff. purpurea. The sequence continues at coordinate 6,522 of SRRH01000391.1, read as the reverse complement.
ATAAATTTGGTCAGCGACAGCGATGTGTAGCTCTCTCTCTCTCTCTCCATATCGCAACTCACCGGTTCCTGTACCGACGTCAAGCACCCGCTAAAGAAATATGCGCTATTAGTATGAGAAGAACGGCGCGTGGCTGCGATCTCGTACGTGTAATTTATCCTTCTCAAGCGGTGCCAGAAACAGCTGGTCGTCCAAAAGGATCGTCAAGTAATGGTGGCTGGCAAGTCACATTAGCATGTGATTCTGTCGAAAATGTGGGCTAATGAACAGAACCATAAGTCCAACGATTCCAGCTGCTGCTCGTCATTTGGAATGAAATAGTTGGTCGTGAACTTATCGCTGTGATAGGTACGACCATGTAGTTTACGATACTCCAGAATGGTGGATGAAATGGAGGCGGTGGAGCTTTGACTGCGACGAATGGTGAGAACAAGGACTTAAGTGTGAATCGTTGGGTGCACAAACGCTTCAGAGAACACAGAGTCGGTGTCATTTTGACTAACAGCCTTTTTTATACATTAGCCTCGTATTTAATTCACTCTGAGGCGACGAAGGCTTACAGGTACGTCCTCTGCAGCGATGGGGTCGTCCCCGGTATGTGGTGGTGCTGAAGGCATGATGTAATAAAGTCATGGGGTAGACAAGCAAGCTTTTATGTGATCGGACAAGACGTGAGCATATATACCTATAATGTAGGTACCTGTTACAGGTACCTAATAATTACCTGTGGAGTTTTAAGGAAGCCAAGACGTGTCTCGCCATACCTAGTCGGAGAAATTGGGACACTTGGCTTCGGACAACAGTACCTTGCTATGTTGCTCCATTCAAGATAACGGCAGGGCAACTTACACTATGTTTTACGCATCAAAATTCTCAGTGAAGTGAGGTGGCCACGCAAGACATGAACGGGCATCAGGTAGTGGAGCGACAGCTTCGAGGTTGATCGTGACACAGCTGTCTAATTGTTCACTGGACAACTAAGGAGTCTCACAGAGGAGGTACATGTAGCAAGCTTGAAGCGATAAGTTGGCAAGAGAGATCCTACGTGCTATGAAAGGCCTCGAATTCCTTTAACTGCGTCATACCACTCACCATGCGGGGAGTCGAATCACTCTGGCTTGCGCCCGTATACAATATGCAAAACCATATAGCTGTGAACCTTGGGATTTCGAATCGCCTTGCGAAGATCCGCGAGCCACGCCTGGTACTCGTCTGCTGGCCTTTGTAGAACGGTTTCCCAGATCATCTGGGTGTAACCTAATGATCGGATGTGAGAATTACTTTGTACTTTCAAACAGGCAAATGTGAGAGGGATGCCTTACCTTGAAGGTCGTTGTCCAGAGCCGCTCCAGCAGACCGCCCTACTTCAGCGAGTTTTTGATCTTTCGTCCAGGGACCAACAGGAACCTAGCGACGAGTCATTATCTTCATGAGCTTTTAAAGGTGGCGAATGACAGCGCATACCTTGTACTGGACTGCCCTTGTCTCGACGAAGCCAGCCTCGTCGAAAGCTAGACGCTGTGGCTCCTGCACGGAGAAGGGACGATTCAGAAGCTTGCCGCTTTCTTCAAATAGGTCTGCAAACGATGCAAGAACAGGTTCCAGCTCGGTAGACCCGTCATCGCTACGAAACCGAGCATCACACTCAACAGACTGTACCCATCCTCCTGGCGCACAGCATCTGAAGGCTTCCTTAAGAAGACCCGTCCAGTCTGTAATTCCACCGACGATGAAGCGCATGTGAATAAAGTCAAAATGGTTCGCGCTCCAAGTCCACTCGAGCGTGGCGTCGTCTATTTCGAACCGAACGTTTGGCGGAACCCACTCCGGTTGGCACGGAGAGATATCGGTACCAGTGACTGAAACATTTGGAAATCGGTCGGCAAATTCACTGTTCGACTTTGTAAGCACACGGACCTGTGGTATTGGGTATTCCTTGGCCGTACATTGCCCAGATCCCTTATAACTTGGTCAGCGACAGCGATGCGTAGTAGAACCTCTCTCGATTGCTACTCACCGGTTCCCGTACCGACGTCGAGCACCCGCTAAAGACATATGCTCAATTAGTATGAGAAGAACCTCCAGTGTGCGCGACTTAAGCACCCAAAAACTCGTACATGTAATCTTCCTTTCTCAAGCGGTGCCAGAAAAAGCTGGCCGTCCAAAAGGATCGTCAAGTGATGGTGGCTGGCAAGTCACATTAGCATGTGATTCTGTCGAAAATTTGGGCTGATGACTAGAACCATAAGTCCACCGATTCCAGCTGCTGCTCGTCGTTTGGAATGAAATAGTTGGTCGTGAACTTATCACTGTGATAGGTACGACCATGTAGTTTGCGATACTCGAGGATGGTGGATGAAATGGAGGCGGTGGAGCTTTGACTGCGACGGATGGTGAGAACAACGGAATTGTGTGTGAATTGTTGGGTGCAGAAGTGACAAACGTTTCAGAGAACACAGAATCGGTGTCATTTTGACCAACAGCCTTAGTTGTACATTAGCCTTGTATTATTAGATTCACTCAGAGGTGACCGAGGCTTACAGGAACGTCGTCTGCAGCGATCAGGTCGTCCCCGGTATGTGGTGGACTTTGCTTATTTGCTGGAGGTGCTGTAGGCATGATGTATGTATGTAATATTTAGATTCATGGGATAGATAAGCAAGCTTTGATCAGGTCGGAAAAGATCTGGGCTTATATAGATGTATATTTAGTGGAGTTGGGAGGATGCCAAGACGTCATCTCACCATCTCACCATGGTACTCGGAGAAAATTGGGACAAGATGGCTTCAGACTATTGAGACGACGGCAGGGTAGCTGACACCATGTTTGACGCATGGCAACATTTAGAAAAGTGATGCGCCCACGCAAGACATGAACGGGCATAGGTGATGGAGCGACAGCTCCGAGGTTGACCATGACACAGTTCTCTAATTGTTTACTCCCCAATCAATGAGGTAATCAGATCAAAGTAACATTCTGCCACAAGCTAAAGGCTACGGAAGTAACAAGTTCATCAACTGCCTGATACCTCTATGCGGGGTCGAATCACTCTGGCTTGCGTCCATACACAATATGCGTAATCATATAGCTGTGAACCTTGGGATTTCGAATCGCCTTGCGAAGATCCGCGAGCCACGCCTGGTACTCGTCTGCTGGCTTTTGGAGAACGTTTTGCCAGATCATCTGGGTGTAACCTAATGGTCGTGAGATGAGAATCAATCATTTCCTTTTTAAACCGGAAATAGGAAAGAGCGGATATCTTACCTTGAAGGTCATTTTCCAGAGCCGTTCCTGCAATTCGCCCAACTTCGGCAAGTTTACGATCCTTTGCCCAAGGACCGATGGGAATCTAGTGAAAGGTCATTCTATTTGTGCACTTTCAAAGCCGACGAATGATAGCACCTACTTTGTATCGAACAAATCTTTTCTCGACGAAAGCAGTCTCGTCAAAAGCTTCTTGCTGGAGCTCTTGCACAAAGAAAGGACGGTTCAAAATCTTGCCGGCCTCAAGAAATAGTTCTCCGAACGAGGCAAGAACGGGTTCCAGCTCGGTAGTCCCATCGTCACTGTAAAACCTATAATCGCACTCAACAGACTGTACCCATCCTCCTGGTGCACAGCATCTGTAGGCTTCTTTGAAGAGGCCCGCCCAGTCTTGAACACCACCCACGATATAGCGGATGTGGATGAAGTTAAAATAATTCGAGTCCCAAGTCCACTCGAGCGTGGCATCGTCAATTTCGAAGCAAACGTTAGGTGGAACCCACTGTGGTTGGCACGGGGATAGATCTGTACCAATAACTGAAGCATTCGGGAACTGATCCGCAAATTCACTATTCAACATTGTGGGCATCATAGCATGTGGACATATGGTATCGAAGTTCTTTGGCCATACATTGCCCAGATGCCTTATAAAGTAGTCAGCGACAGTGACGTGTAGTGAGATCCAGATTACTACTCACCGTTTCCAGTACCAACGTCAAGCACCCGCTGAGAACATCGGCTCAATTAGTATGAGGAGAAGCCCTTAGGTGCGTCTGAAAGTGCCGAGAAATCGCGTACATGAATCTTATCTTTCTCAAGCGGTGCTAGGAAGAGCTGGTCGTCGAATAGAATCGTCAAGTAATGGTGGCTGATAGTCAAATGAGCAGGTGATTCTGCCGAGAATACGGACTAGTAACTACAACCATAAATCTAACGATTCGAGCTGCCGGTCATCGTTGGGAACGAAATAGGTCGTCCTGAACTTATCGCTATGATAGGTGCGGCCATGGAGTTGGCGGTATTCGAGGATGGTGGATGTAATAGAGGTGGTGGAACTTTGACTGCGACCGTGTCGTCAGGAGATTGAAATACATAGCATGTGGCTTATGGGGAGCACAAACTCCCGGGAGAGAACAGAATCGCCGTCATCTTGACCCTCAGCCTGAGTTTACATTAGCTTAGTATTTTATTATGTTTCACTCCGAGGCGGTCCAGACTTACAGGAACGTCCTCTGCAGCAACCAGGTCGTCCTCGATATGTGGTGGACCCCGCTCATTACCTTGTGTTGTAGACATGATATTTTCAAGTATGAGAGAGAAGCAAGCAAGCGATAACCAAGTCCGGTGGGACCTCGTTGGCTGATAACTCCGTATATGAGTTACATTTAGTGGAGTTTCGAGTAAAGTCGGAGTAAAGTTGGGCCAATTTAATCAAACGTCGACCACTGCTGCAGAAGGACTGATTTCGAAAGACTGCATTGGGGGACCGTGAGGAGCTTGCCGGGAAATCGACAATAGTCTTTCTTGCCAAGAAGTCGCTTTGGGATCTCTTCGCAAGTGAAAGAGAGGTTCCGGTCCGTGACATCCAAGTGGCTTCAGACGAGCAGTACCTTGCCATATCGGGCACACCACGTTTTAGGGTCCGCGGTTTGAGTACATAAAGCGATGCGCCCTTGCAAGGCAAAATGCCCTGAAGCGGAGTGTGCTGGCTCGGCCTCTGATAACTTATTATAAGACGCAAAAAACAACTGTTGTAGCGTTCGGGTCTCAGTGAGTAAATTGTGTTACCGCCACTATGTTGTCATGCTTATACTTAGCAATAAGAACAGTCTGAAACAAGCACAAAAGCAATTTGGCGCAGTGGAAGCGCGCCGGGCTCATAACCCGGAGGTCGCACGATCGAAACGTGCAATTGCTAAGGAGTTTATTTTTTGCCTTTTGAAAAACCTCATCTTCAAAGTTCAGCGTCTCGCACATTTCCATGCTTCTTAATTTTTTGGATGTTCACTTGCATCGGAAATTTGACTGTATGTACTCCGTAGTAGGTACATGCATTTTTCGTGATTTGGGGGTTGATGAGTCTCGCAATCTCCAGGATAGGTACTCTCTATCGAATCCACTTCCGACCGACATGACGAAGACTCTCCCCGCAAAGAAGTAGAATCTGCCGACTTCCCGACCAAACATGACAATCAACAAGGGAAGAAAGGGAAATTTTGCCAGAGGAATTCGTCTCTTTGGCCAACGAGCTTCAATGTGATTTTCCAATGCAAAGCGAGAATTTGGTCACGAGAGATTTGGTCCCGGTCACTTTACGACGGAACATCCGGAAGAACACGATGATGTCAATTGCGCTCCTACCGTATTAATACGGTATTTGCGATGCTGCTAGTTGGGATACCCATCATCAGCTTCCTAAGGGACCTCGTCAGCTATTACCACTTGCTGGCAAGACTTGTCCCATGAGAGAAGACTGTAACTGTCGGAATCGCTGACCAAGGGAACAGTGTCACATGATCGGATACACCGATGTGGTGCGTGCGTGGTGTATGCACGCACGCTCATTGGCTGTATCCGTCACAACATTGTGGGATAAAGGGCTTCCCCCCTTTATCCCCTCTTGCAGCACTTCCTAGTTTAGACATGAACAAGAACAGACACGACGAATATTACCTTGGTTACGAATGCATGCATTGATACTTATTTGCTTACCCTGTTTATCCCAACACTGATCAGTGGTTGATTACAACCACAGATAAGCAAAGGAACAGTTGAGACACCTTGAGGAATGAATATTTTTCTTGGTCTGCTAAGAGAAGAAAGGCGGAACTGTTGCAACGCCTAGACTTCAAAAGATCGCGGAACCAGATTAACGCTTGAATTAGGGTTAAGCTGTTTCCCCAATCTTTGGCCGTCACATCACGGGCCAATCTGTTTTACGGAAAGCTTCTTTACTATACTTTCTGGACGCTTGAATTAGGGTCTAGGAAGAGAAGTACAAGTTCTCTGCACCAAAAACACACACCTTGGCCACCGCTAGCCACCGATCTATACCACAACCACTTTCCCCTTTCGAACCGAATTATAACTACAAGATGGTACAAGCACCGACGAACGACGACGACCTCGCATCTCGGGCCCAGTCGCTTGACATCAACCCAGCCACACAAATTCAGGACCTCGGGCAAGAGGCGGATGCCGAAAACACACGATTATACCCCTACCTGTTGAATCCGCAACTGAAATGCTTTGCAAAGT
>SRRH01000390.1:0-24338 GCA_018361025.1 Claviceps aff. purpurea | reverse complement strand
GAAACGAGCCATGTCTTCTTGGTAGATTTGATGGTGGATATTGTATCTTCATTTGTTATCTTCGTAGCCTCGAAGAGGCAGTGAGACTCTTTGAAGCAGTGCTCTTTACAGGGGACCCGGGAAATGGACATGCGAAACCCTCTTCTATTCATGCTATCTCAACAGACTACATCATGCTTCAAGCTTCATGGCATGGTTTGACACTCATTTATAAGATAGCACGAAGAACAAGAACAAATCAGTAGACACGAACCACACTGTTACCACGGAGTCAGCGAATGGCTTCCGCGTTTCACCCGTTCTTTGCGCTCCCGTCGTAGTGAACAAGCATCTGAAAGGTCTGGCCGACGTGATTATAGCGACTATACCGTCAGGCGTTGACCGAGTGTTTTGAGTTTCCACTTGGCTCTAAGACAATTGGAGCCATCCTACATCGTGAATTCGTGATCAATCCGAGCTTGAGGCCCTCTTTCGGGAATCGGCACAAAACGAAACCTTGGCAAAAATAAGAACCACAAATGGCCACCGTCGGCTCAATTCGGATGGAACACTCCCCAACTGTAACAGGTTGCAGGTACATCGCCTACAGCATCTGCATACAGAATTCTCGGCTGCCAATGGGACGCTTCGCCAAAGATCTGAATCAGTTTGGAGCCATCTCGGATTCTCGTACGAGTTTGTCATTCATTTCTCTCTCGGATGGCGGGCAAGGGGCTAGGTAAACCGTATCACGGTCTTGTATGATGTATCTTTGCGATTCCAATGGTAGCGTGATACCAAAACAACTCTTCTGGAAGGTATGCGAAGTTCGCAACTATAGATTGGACCCAATTGCGCATTTTCAGGATGTGGATGGCCTCAATATGTATCATGAGGTTATTGGCGTGATGCTTTTACACGGCACTGTTGTAGTTTGTGGCCGTTTGCCTCTCGTTTGGGATCGGGACTGTAATTTGCACGTCTGGGACTCTGAGTGTTGGCGTGGAATGTTGAAATGGCGATGCATACTTTCTGAAAGACCATTTTGTCCATACCTCTAATGAACACCGGCCGGCGGCCGTTATCCTGCGTCATATTCCTAAGAAGCCCATGACCTGGTTCTCATCCCTCAATCTCGTCAAGTATATCAAGGGACATCTTAAGAAGTTAAGATACCTTACTCTTGTCTTTGTGATCATGTAGCTTTATACCACCTGGGTAACTCTTTAACCTCTCGACAGTTGGCGCAAGCAGCCTTTGAAGGGTACAGGACTGCGCGTGTCCGTAATATCCACGTTCTATATTGAAAGATTTCAACGACGATATTACGGACAGGGCCTGGTCCGCACTGCAGTCTCCATATATTTCATTCTCGTACATTCCCGCCATAAGAGAACCAAGCAGCATACATCTGCATTGAGGGCCACAACCGACAGTGCCCGTAAAAAGTTGTTTGCCCAATTGCCCTACGGCAGTGAAGAGCTCATCTACAACAAGCTCTCTCTTCTGTTCCATAGCAGCTGCAAACTGGATTAGCTTTTGAAAACAATGGAGATGCAGCATTCGCCGTACTCAACAGCTTAGGTGGAAACGGCAGGTGTATCGTCCCGAGGCCACCAGCACTTCCTCGTATGGCCAGTTTAGTCATGTTCTCGAATATCTCGCGACGAGAGAAGACCCACGACACAAACATCCAGGCAACACAGTCTCGACCGTAAGATGTTGGAAGCTTGTCAGATAACTGGTCGATCCAAAGGCCGGCAGCCAGTTGTGCAGCCTCCTGACACTGATAGTAGTCAACTAGGACGGCAATTTTTACCAATGTAGTCAAGTCACTAGATAATGGCACCAGTTTATTCCGACAGTGAATAATGTTCATGAGCACGAGGAAAACCTTGGTATCCCACTCTGTTGCGGTCAGCTCATGACGCACCGGGCAATCAGGGCCATTTTGCAGTGGTGCCCAGGTTTTGTCTGATCCTTCAAACTGGTCTGACGATGGAGCGCTTTCTTTCCAAGACCCGTTCAACATGGTTTGAAAAACGGGCGATGCAAGGGCCAAGTGCCGTGAGGAAAGCCGAAATTGTACCTCATTACGCTCGCTGTTCTCTTTCCGCGCTTTTTCGCTATCGCTTGGCACATTTGGCTTAATTGCAGAGATAGGCCACGCTGCTGATTTGTGAGTTTTCCCGTCATCAGGCATAAGTTCTGAGCCAAATAACTTCTGCCTGAGAATATGATTCCTTTGCTTCAGTTTGGCCTCATCTTCATGGGGCTCCCACAAGAGCTGCTCGGTTTTTGGGTTTCGTAAAATAAGTATTGTGTCACCCCGGGGGTCTAGCTCGAACTGTAAATCTTTCATGATTATCCTGCAGTGAAAGGAGGGGACTGTGTGAACAGAAACCAAGACGTCGTGTGTATTATGAATGACAAATTCAGTAGAGTTGGGAGAAGCCGATAGTTTTTGTGGCCTCGAGACAGAGATGTTGGACGGTGGTTTGGAATCTGCACACTTCCAAGTTCCCATTTCGCTGCGGACGTGGGGCGATTTAAATACAAACGCCGCCACACCGCGAATCAGCTTCGTCATTCCTCGCCGCCGCCAACGCACCTCATCGGAAATTCGGAATGCCTAAATGCAATAGGTAACCCCAACACCGAACAAGATTACGTCGGTTTCGCATTAAACTGTTGTCGAAACGGTGCTTGATTGGGCACCTGCTCAGTTACCTACATCTATATGCTTAAATGACGGCGCAAAACATTATTCAGAAACACCAACACTCAGACAGAACAACAGGGCACAACAACCGGGCACATAATTAATCGATCAACACTTTTCATTTTGCCTCTCATTCTGCAGGCCTATAGCAGTTTTGCAGCCCCGTGCCTCGGCCTCTTAGACCTACCTGGCATCTCTGCCTCTACCTCCAAATAGCACCGATGCCGCGATACCTAGATCGGACAAAAAGCAGGCAACACACCTCTTCAGTCGTTTCAATATCGAGGCCCTTGACTCCGAAACAAACAAGATGGTAGTCATACGGTTCATCCCATACCAGAATCGGGTGATGACTCCTGCGCTACGGACAAGGTCTTGGCTATGGCGACGATTCTTCTCGTGGCGTACCGAGCTCCTGCCTCGCGACGCGTCTAGGATCTAACTTTCTCCAGTCGCGTTACTCAACCGTGTTGGCACCAGCTGTCGGGCACGAAATCATTGATGGAGTAGAAGATATCAGTCAATATAAATTGGCTATCATCCGGTCCATATTGACGATCGGCTTTGCAAACGACATCGAATGGTACACAAGCTCGGCCATGGCGCATTCTCCACGGCTTGCTGTCAACGAAAGAACTACGAAATATGTCGCCATCAAAGTCAGCACCTCGAATGCGGATCGCAAGGAGGTTGATATCCTCCCTCAGATGGCACAGTCTACAGAGCTGTGTGACGAACAGCAATCTTTGGCAAAATCAGACTGATACCCACCATTCTTGATCATTCCAGATCAGTGGACCTAATGGTACTCATTCATACCTTGTGACTCGTCCAGCACGATGCATCTCGCATGAGAAAAAGAGGCGTCAAGAAAACACACGTTTCAGCTCGATGTTGCCAGAACTCTTGCTGCGCAATTACCCATAGCCGTGTCCGATGTCGCTCATTCTCCTGAGAAAGTTTACAGGCTATCTCAGATGGCATTACGCGTCTCGAAATCTTAACATGGGCAACCTCTTCTTACAGTTGCCCTCATCGCTAGACAATCTATCAGTAGAGCAACTACACGAACGCTACGGCCAGCGAAGGAGTCCGTACTTTGTCTCGATCTCAAGGCAGCAACATCAACAGACGTCTCTGTCTCCCGTTACGCGATGCCTGCAGTATGGTTGGGCATACCAAGCAACGATATTACCCTAGACGAATCGAAGCTGATAGGCGACAAGTCTCGTTTTAAGTCACATGTACCCATTGTAATGCGCCCACCTGAGGTGGCATTTGAGCCAGAAACCCCTCTCACGTTTGTCACTGATATATGGAGTCTCGGCTGTGTAAATTTTGAGCTTTTCGCCCACCGGACACTCATTGACGGGCATTGTCTCGTGTCGTCGGACAAAATCATCTCGCACCAGGTACTAACTACTACACAGCGTTGTGTGAGGAATCGGATATCCCTGCTGACCCGACCAGAAGGTCAGAACACCAAGCTGGTAGGAACCGGCTTAAGTGCGGGATATACAGGTGCAGACTAAGGCAGTGCAACAGGCAGAGCTGCAACAGAGTAGCCGTCACACTCGGTCGGGGTGGTACAATGATCATTGATGACGGCAAGTCACTGATCGAAGAATGCCATCTCCTGTCATGGGAACGACGATTTGAGGAGTGGGTGTAAAAGCCGCGACGGGAATGGGGATGGGACACGCTTGCTGAAGATGAGATGGATGCGCTAATCAGCTCCTATGGTGCATTCTTGCGTGGTCGCCAGCTGAGCGACCGGACACGTCACAGGTGCTGAAGTCTGAATAGATGACAAGGTGGGTTTTACCTGCAAACCAGAAAGGCTTGGAGGAGCGTTCGTCTCCTCCCAGAGTCTCTGAGATAGGTGCAACGTTGCGCGTAATTATAAGTTTCTTCCAAGACTTCCCTACCGGCATAACTGTACGTCCAGATCAGCGATTACAGTGATGTTGCCTGACCAAAATTTCAGAACATGCCTTATCTGCAGCCAATCGGCCACGCGCATTGTGTTCTTAGGTTCGTTGGGGGAAACCGATCTTGTTACCTTTCTATAAGTATCGCCTCCCTACATGGTAAGCTAAAGCTGTAGAACACGCTTTCCACTCAGATTTGTTCTCAGACGACACAAGCATCATAGCTTGTGGACAGGCGAGCGGTGGGCAGCATGGATTTAGCTCCAAGTTTCATTCATGAAAGAGCGGACTGTAAGTATGCACTTAACATGAAATTGAACAACAAGTGTCTAGCTTAGCATCAAGAGATTAAAGCGTCATTGATATCATCTCTCTTTACCAATTGCTGACGAGCCCTAGTACCGCCCCTCATCCTGGCTCATGGTTCCGTGAAACCCATTACCCAGTTCTCATTCCCAATCTTGTTAAGTCGATGAATGTTCGTCCGCAGATTTCTTATTCTGGCCGTTGTGATCGTCCAGCTTTAGGCCATCTAGGCCATCCCACAACCTTTCGATGCTAGGTTTAAGCAGCGCATTAAGGGTACATGAATGCGGAGAGTGATAGCCCGAATAGTAGGGACGGTGCGCATGCCATGTTCCAGATTTTAACGACAATGCTGCGAACTTAGCCCGCTCCGCGCTGCATGGCCCGTATAGTTCATTCTTATCCATTTCTGTCAGAAGTGAACCAAGCAGCATAGATCTGCATTCAAAGTTACAACCACGGCCGCCCCCACGAATGTCTTTGCACAATTTACCCAAGACGTTGAATATTTCATCTATGAAATGATCTCGCTTTTGTTCCATAACAGCTGCGAAACACATTAGCTTCGAAAGATCTTGATGATGCCGCCGCTGATGCGGGGTCGCCGTACTCAACAACATTGGGGGAAATGGCAGATTTATTGTCCCCAGGCCACCGTCACAGGTTCTTATGGCCGATTGAGTCATCTTGTCGAATATCTCACTATGAGAGAAAACCCACGACACAAACATCCAGGTGACACAATCTCGACCATACGTTGTTGGAAGGCTGCCAGACAACTTGCCGATCCAAAGACCGGCAAAAAATTGGGTGACCTCCTGACACTGATAGTAGTCAACAAGAACGGATATTCTTCCCAGTGTCTCCAAGTCAATAGAGTAGGGCACCTGTAGACTGCGACAGTGAACAATGTTCATGAGCAGGAGGAAATCTTTGGCATCCCATTCCGTCGCGGCCAACTCGTAACGCACCTGGCAGTTGGAGTCATTCTGCAGTGGTAACAAGGGTTTGGCTGATCCGTTAGACTGGTCGGACGATGGAGTGCTTTCTTTCCAAAACCCGTTCAACATTGTTTTGAAAATAGGCGATGCAAGGGCCAAGTGCCTGGAGCAAAGCCGAAAGTGTACCTCAACACGCTTGCAGTTGTCTCTATGCGCCTCTCCGCTATCATTTGGCACATTTGACTCAGTTATAGGTGCGATAGGCTCCGGTGTTGGCTCGTCAGCATTTTCGTCATCAGAACGGCCATCCTCCGTGTCGGATATAAAATCCAAGTCGAACAACTTTCGTCTGCGGATCGTATTCTTCTGCTTTAGTTTGGAAACTTGGTCCGTGGGCTCCCATACGGGCTGCTTTGTGTTTGGGTATCGTACAACGAGTATCGTGTCACCCTGGGGATCTATGTCGTAATGGAGATCCTGCATGATTATTCTTCAGTGAAAGGATCGGGTTCTGTGCGAAATTTTTACGAACGACAAGTTCAATCGATTTGGAGTCTGGAGATGCTGAGGTTTCTGTAGATCCAAGGTTGGGCACCGTGAATATCTGTCTTGTTTTCCCTCTAGCACATGTTTTTTTGTCATTCCCTTCCAGGGAAAAGCAAACGGTTCATCCTAGAATCGTCTTGTTTCGATTGCAAACGGGTGCTCAGTCAACAGCAGGATGAATGGGCGGGGTCAGTCTGATTCAGTGACGAATTGGAGTGTCACAGGGCATAAGCTTAAGGCGTCCGATGCAGAGAGGTACTCGCCTTTCCATTGTGACATTGTGACTGTCGATTCTATTTCATTCTGTTTCGCTCTCTTTTCACCTTCCTATTGTATTTATTTGATTGCGCATCTCCAGCATGGAAAATGGCCTCCATACGTATCGGTGATGTTATTGCACGTGCAGGTTCAACCTGGGCCCAACGTTGCATGGCGGGCTGCTTCTCTGTTTGAACTAGCTGTAAATTGCATGCTTGAGTGTTGCCGCAGGATGTCGGGACTGCAACACATTCCGAAGAATGATTTTGCCCCAATGCCTATCGTACCAATCCGCCGACGGGCACTCAGTCCAGTAGTTCCGCTCTTGATCCTGGTTCACGTTTCCCTGGAAGCAATTGCCTGGTTCTCATATCTCAATCTTATTGAGTCGATGAAGGCATGTCTGCTGATTTCTTCTTCTGGCCATTGTATTCGTCCAGCTTAAGGCCATCTAGGCCATTCCACAACTTTTCGATGCTAGGTTGAAGCAGCGCATGAAGGGTACATGGATGCACAGAGTAATAGCCCGGATAGGCCACAGTGCAGACATATCGCGTTCCAGACTTTAACGACAGTACTGCGGACTTGGCCCGCTCCGCGCTGCACGCCCCGTATAGTTCATTCTTATTCATTCCCCTCAGAAGTGAACCAAGCAGCATTGATGTGCATTCAAAGTCACAAGCATAACGGCCCTCACGAAGGTATTTGCACGTATCTCCTAACAAGGCGAAGATCATATCTATAAAATCATCTCGCTTTTGTTCCATAACAGCTGCGAAACACATTAGCTTGGAAAGATCCTGATCATGGAGATGCGGAGTCGCCGTACTCAACAACGTTGGGGGAAATGGCAGGTTTATTGTCCCCAGGCCACCGTCACAGGTTCTTATAGCCAGTTGAGTCATCTTCTCGAATATCTCACTACGAGAGAAAACCCACGACACAAATATCCAAGTGACACAATCTCGACCGTACGTTGTTGGAAGGCTGCCAGACAACTTGTCGATCCAAAGACCGGCAAAAAATTGGGTGACCTCCTGACACTGATAATAGTCAACAAGGACGGATATTCTTCCCAGTGTCTCCAAGTCAATAGAGTAAGGCACATTTATACTCTGACAGTGAACAATGTTCATGAGCAGGAGGAAATCCTCGGCGCCCCATTCTGTTGCGGCCAACTCATAACGCACCTGGCAGTTGGAGTCATTCTGCAATGGTGACAAGGGTTTGGCTGATCTGTTGTACTGGTCGGACAATTTCGCGCTTTCTTTCCAAAATCCATTCAACATTGTTTGGAAAACAGGCGATGCAAGGGCCAAGTGCCGCGAGGAAAGCCGAAATTGTACCTCATTACAGTCGCTGTTGTCTCCATGCGCCTCACCGCTATCATTTGGCATATTTGACTCGATTATAGGTGCGGTACTCTCCGGTGTTCGTTCCTTAGCGTTTTGATCATAAGAACGGCTATCCTCCGTATCAGAATCGGAATCCAAGTCATACAACTTTCGCCTGCGAGCCTTATTCTTTCGCTTTAGTTTGGTAGCTTCTTCCTTAGGCTCCCACACAGCTTGCTGTGTGTTTGGGCATCGTAGAACGAGTATTGTGTCGCCCCGAGGATCAAGGTCGTGGCGTAGATCCCGCATGATCATTCTTCAGCGAAAGAAGATGTGTGCGAAATGTTCACGAACGCCGTATCACGAGTGACAAGCTCAGTAGAGTTGGAGATGCGAATGTTTCTGTAGATCCAAGGTTAGGCACCACGGATGTCTCCCTTGTTCTCCCTCTTATATTTTTTTCTCTTCGATTCTCAAGATTCCGCGAATGATGTAGCATGCGCTTTCATACGGGCCATCCTCAATTCGCTTTGATTCGGTTGTGAGCGGGTGCTCTCAATAATCAGCAGGATGATAGGGCGGAGTTTGTTTGTATCGGTGACAACTCGGTGCGACGCCTGTTGAGCACAGAAGGGAGGAACCAGGTACATACTTAATTAGGCAAAACTGAAGAAATCGTGCGGCGACGCGTAGCGGAGGCGCACATTTCGTGTTTGCCTCTTTATGCTCCATGTTACCAGTTGCTTATAAGTTATGACTGTGAGGTTATAGGGTGGAGTCTTCCAGACTTCTGTCGTTCCCATTGGTCGGCCTTACGTTAGCGCAGGCTGCCTATTGGTCAGTTTTGCCTATCTCTGGCGCGCATTGGCACAGCTTCGCGTCACTGCATTTTGTACAGGCAGCCTGGTAGCCGCATCACGTGACAGCCTTGCCAGCCAAACGCACATTTACCTCATACCTGCTTTTTATAGACAAACGTCGTGGTTGAAACCCTTTAAAAAGGACTCCCACTATATTTATGTCCTTTTCAAAAGGGTTCACCCGCGAGTATTCTTTGGGGTAAACTGGCTTGTATTTAGAAGAACCCAGGATTAGTCCTGCACGCCCTACCTAGTGTGCCCAAAACTGGGACGCAGTGGCGTTAAATACAAAACAACAACAACAACAACCATTCTCCGATGTCTCGTTCAACCAATTAGGGCCATTTTGCACTGGTGCGCGGGTTTTGGCTGATCCGTTAGATGGGTCTGACGATCGAGCGCTTTCTTTCCAAGACCCGTTCAACATTGTTTTGAAAACAGGCGATGCAAGGGCCAAATGCCGTGAGGAAAGCTGAAACTGAACGTCATTACGCTCGCTGTTGTCTCCATGCGCTTCTCCGCCGTCATTCGGCACACTTGACTCAATAGCAGGTGCGATAGGCACCGGTGTTGGTTCGTGAGCATCCTCTGTTTCAGCCATATAGTACAAGCCAAAAAAAAATTCGTCTGCGAGTCTCGTTCTTTTGCTTCAGTTTGGAAACTTCGTCCTTGGGCTCCCACACGGGCTGGTTGGTGTTTGGGCGTCGTAGAACGAGGATCGTGTCGCCCTGAGGATCTAGGTAGATCGTAACGCGATTTCTGCACCACGGCCAGGATTATGCTGCAGCGAAAGAAGGTGATTCTGTGCGAAACGTTTACGAACGCCCGTTTCAAGAATAAAAAGTTCGGTAGAGTTGGAGATGCTGATGTTTCTGTAAATCCAAGGTTGGGCACCACGAATGTCGCTCTCGTTTCCCCTCTAACATATATAATGTTGTTCTTTTCGATTCTCTCCCTTTCAATGACAATCAAACGGGCCATGCTCATTTTTTTCGATGACAAACGGGTGCTCAGTCATCAGCAGGAGGAATGGGCGGACTCCGTCTGATTCAGTGAGTCAGTGACACTGTGACAGCTTGGTGTGTCACCGATGCAGAGAGATACATACTCGCCTTTCCATTGGTGGCTTTCGACTCTGTCTCATTTCTTTTTCGCTTTCTTTTCACTTTCCTATTGAACTTGATTGTGCATCTCCAGCTTGCAAAATGGCCTCCAGATATGTATCAGTGAAGTTATTGCGAGTGCAGGTCCACACTGGGCCCAATGTCGCTTGGCAGGCTGTTTTTCTTTGATCCGAGGTTGTAGATTGCATCAGCATGCTAGAGATAGCCATCCAAAGAATTGGTTTGCCCCAATGCCCATTTTACCAATTCCGCGCGGACGAGCCCTCACTGCTCAGTTCAGCAGGCCGCAGTACCAC
This sequence comes from Claviceps aff. purpurea, assembly GCA_018361025.1. NCBI lineage: Eukaryota > Fungi > Ascomycota > Sordariomycetes > Hypocreales > Clavicipitaceae > Claviceps > Claviceps aff. purpurea. Next base: position 14,041 of record SRRH01000390.1, on the reverse strand, counting down.
CCTTGATCCTGGCCCATGTTTCCATGAAACCTATTGCCTATTTCTCATCCATCAATCTCTTGAAGTCGATGCAGGAACGTCTGCAGAATTTTTCTTCTGGCCGTTGTAATCATCCAGCTCTAGGCCCTTTAGGCCAGCCCACAACCTTTCGATATCAGGTCGAAGCAGCTTTTCAAGGGTACATGGATGCGAAGAAGCACCCAGATGGTTCGAATCGTACGTTGACCACTTTCCGGATTTTAACGACAATACTGCGCGCGTGGCCTGCTTCGCGCTACATGTCCTGTATAGTTCATTCTCATCCATTACCTTCATAAGTGAGCCAAGAAGCATTGACGTGCATTCGAAGCCACAACCACGACGACCCTTCAAGAGGTCTTTGCACAATTTTCCCACAACGCTGAAGATCTCATCTATATAATGATCTCTCTTCTGTTCCAGAACAGCTACGAAAAAAATTAGCGTGGAAAGACCATGAAGATGCGGGGTCGCCGTACTCAACAGCATTGGGGGAAACGGCAGGTATATTTTCCCCAGGCCACCCTCACAACTTGCTATAGCTAGTAGAGTCATCTTCTCGAATATATTCCTGCGAGAGAAAACCCACGACACGAATATCCAGGCCACACATTCTCGCCCGTACTGTGTTGGTAGACTTGGAAGCCTACCAGACAACTTATCAATCCAGAGGCCGACAACAAATTGGGTGACCTCCTGACACTGATAGTAGTCAACAAGGACGGACATTCTTGCCAGTGTCTCTAAGTCAACAGAGTACGGCACCTGTCCACTGTGTCCGTGCACAATGTTCATGAGCAGGAGGAAATCTTCGACAACCCATTCCGTTGCGGTCAACTCATAACGCGCCTGGCAGTTGGAGCCACTCTGCAGTGGTGACCACGGCTTGGCTGATCCGTTATCTTGATCGGACGATGGAGCACTTTCTTTCCAAAATCCGCTTAACATAGCTTTGAAAACAGGCGATGCAAGGGCCAAGTGCCTGGAGGAAAGCCGAAACTCCACCTCATGGCAGTCGCTGTTCTCTTGAGGTGATTCTTGGCTATCTGTATCAAGGTCCTTTTCAGCAAAGTCTGATTTCATGTCTCTCTCAATTGGCACATTTGGATCAATTGAAGGTGAGATAGGCTCCGGCGCCTGTTCGTCATGAGGACTTTCATCCTCCGTGTCAGACATGAAATCCAATCCAAACAACTTTCGTCTGCGAGTCCTGTACTTTTGCTTCAGTTTGGAAACTTCGTCCTTGGGCTCCCACAAGGGTTGGTTGGTATTTGGACGTCGTAGAACGAGGATCGTGTCGCCCTGAGGATCTAGATCGTAACGCAGATTCTGCATGGCAGCCATGACTGTGCTGCAGCAAAAGAAGGTGATTCTGGTCGAAAGCTTCACGAACGCCTTATCATGAATGACAAGTTCAGAGCTGGAAATGCCAATGTTTCTGTAGATCCAAAGTTAGGCACCACGAATGTCTCTTGTTACCCTCTTGTATTTTTTTTTCCAATCCTCAATGTTTCGGGAAAGACGTAGGATGCGTTCTCATATGGACCATCAATTCGCCTTGTTCCGATCGCCAATGGGTGCTTAGGATTCAGCGTGGGTAGATGAATGGGCGGAGTTTGTCTGATTCACGGCCCACGGGGCATGAGCGTTGAACACAGAAGGGTTCTAACTTCTAACTTCTACCTTTGGCACGTGTTCAGCCCCCCATCATCCATGGCAAAACTCACAGCGCCACATGGGCCCGCCCCATTCTGGATCATCATAGAGACCATGATAATGATGATATCATATGCCATGGCCCATAGGTAGGTAGCTTCACTTGTTCGTACATATTCAGGTCAAATCGCATGCTAGAAATACGCAATTGGGGGTATTCTGAAGAGTTTTGATGTACCACTGTGTGTACGGGCACGTGAACGCTACCTGGCTACAGCTGCTCCCCGCGCGTGATCCAGTATGTACCACGACTCACTGAGTCCTCCCTTTCTCTTCCTCTAAGTTCCATAGTCATGCCTACTAAAGTCACCAATCCGCGAACTGTGGGTTTGGGAACTGTTGACTCATTGTCTGTGTATGCATTGTTTATTATTACTTACTCCGTCAATCCGGCATTTTGATAATGGAGAATAGCCCATCTTCGCAGGAGATCACAAGAAGCCAGACGAGTGTCATTCCGGGTAGATACACCCGTCTAGAGTTATTTGACTGTAACGAAAATGCACCACGTTGCCCGTAACTATGTTACAGAAGAAATGTAGAAATTTGGCGAGCGTTGCGACGATGTGCGTCGCGTGTTCTGCGTGTCATATTTCTGAAAACAAACCGCCTTGCTTTCTCTCCGAACCGCCACGCTTTCTCTCAGACTCGCCAAGACTAGAAGCTTCACCAAGGCCCAACTTCATGGCAGCGTGTTCTGAAGTCCTTTGTGAGGCAGGGGTAAACGCTCCAGTGCTGGGAACCGCTTCGCCAGAGACACATCGTCCAGCAAAAAACCGGACACGGCAAGAGCATCGATGCACGAGTGCCAACCATAAAGCAAGTACATGGCAGCGCGCTATCAGTATAATTCATCAAACCAACAGGCGTCTCTCACATATCCGCCGAAATATACATGACTGGTCGGCAAAAGTCAGTCGATATCCAAAGCACATGCGGCCCCGTCACAGTTCTCAGCCTTCACCCTTGACTCACCGTTGTTGCCTCGCACAAAGGCATCTCCATAGTCCCTACGCTTTGCACCATTGACGTACTCTTCCGTCTTTTCCAGCGCAATGTTCATGTACCCATCCACGGATTGCAGTTCACCTACAGGGGTACGAGATTAGCGATTTCCATCCACGGAAAGTGAGAATGATACGAGGACAATGTATCAACCTCGCGGAGGCATATTTCCGCGAGTGATCGTCGAAGGAAGGAAGAGAGAAAGAGAATTTGTTGTTCATGGGCTTCTTACCCTTGTATATTACGCCCGAGTTGAGCTTAACGATGACGGGGCAGCCGATGATGTTGCTTAGGAAGCTGGAGGGGTCTTTGCCTTCGCCTTGGGGGACGGCGAGGCCGTTTTCTGAGGCGGACATGGCAGTAATTCGGTTTGGTGATGAGAAGATGAGGCGAGGCGCGATGAGGAGTTGAAGGTGGGAATGAGGTCAACCCGACGAGGTAAAGTGCAAAGTGGGTCGCAGGCCAAGTGAACTGTGGCGCGGACTGTGGCGCTGCACAACAACAACAAACCGCGGTCGCGCATCGTGCATTGGCGCGACCAACCGGGATCACCGCCACCGCTTATTTTCCCCCCCCCAGGAGTCAGGACCCAGACATCACGATTCACTCCACCGCGCATCGTCAAGTCAAATTCTCTTCGCGTTGAACCATGTGAGCACCATTCACGTTTCATCGCATCTAGAGTCCCAAATACACTCCCCGCAGCTATCGACCATGAGCGAACTCCCGATGACGCCAATGCCGCCGAGGGCGAAGAAACTCCCGTTCAAACCCACAGCGCTCCGCAAATGTACCAAACTCGGCGCGCCTGTCGCGCCCGACGCGTCCATCGATTGCGAGAAGGCGCAGAACGAAGATGGCCTTGATATATTCCGCAGGTCCAAGGAAATGCAGCCCATCATGGAGGCAGATCGCGAGCGACGGCTGTTGAAGAGGAAGCAGAAAGAGGAGGAGGAGCGCAAGAAAGCCGCCAAAGAGGCAGAGGTGCGCAGGAAAGCTGCAGAGGAGGTAGAGCAGCGCAGGAAAGCCGCCATGGAACGCGAGGAGTGCAGGATAGCTGCCGAAAAGGCTGGGAAGCGCCCGTGGGAGGACTCGGAAAACGAGGGTGATGATGGTCTGGCACGCGTCTCTCCACCACCTACTCAGAGCCCGAGTAAGGCGTTTCGAAGCACAACACCGATCAAGGTGGACGCTGACATATCTGACGAGGATCCGAAGTCAGTACTTTATACTACAAAGACATTTTTTTGTCCTCTTCGGTTTTTTTTTATACATGGAGCTGACTAGTTGCATAGTGAGCTGGCCACACCACCCGCTTCAAAACGCACACGCCTGAGCTCGACGCCGACCAGAATGAAACGCCTAGCCTCTTCTGATCCCACGTCTATGACACGCGCATCCTCCATTCTCAGCCAAACGGCTTCAGCCATCACACGCGCGAGTCCGCGAAGGCGGCTGGGCAGCACTAAGCCCAACCCGACCTCCGTGTTGGTAGTACTCAGCGACTCGGAAGACGATGACGGTGACTCGGACGACGATGACCATGTACCAGCTTCCACGCCAAGCAAGACTGACGAAGGCGATGACGTAGCGATCCTGGGCAGCAGTTTTGCGGCAGGGGACGAAGACGACGAGTTCGCAGACTATATCCGCAAAGCGGAAGAGCAGCGACGGAATCAAGCCCTCACCAAAGTCAGCCAAAATAGCGGCGCGCCCAAGGAAAGTATCCAAATCTTAATCACGTCCACCGTGCCCAACATCAACCCCTTCCGAGTAAAGTTCCTGTACGATCGACCTCTACGACTAGTCAAGGATACATGGCTCGCGATGCAAACTCAGCGCGGTCTCCTGAGAGACCTGGAAGACACAAACGATGTCATCATGACGTGGAAAAAGAAAAAGGTCTACGCGTCTTCTACGCTCTTAAATCTCGGTATCCGGCCACCGACGAGTAGTCAAGTAGACATCGACGGACTGAGCTTGGACGATAACAGCACCATGCATGTGCACTTTGAAGTCTGGACAAAAGCCCAGTTTGAAGAAATGGAGCGCGCGGAGGAAAGCTGGCAGCGCAGAAGAGACGCCGGTGAGCTATCGGATGATGATGACGATAGCCTTGACCATCTACCAGAGGAACCCACAGTTCCGGAGGCCAAGCTTCGCGTTGTGCTGAAATCCCGTGGGCTTCCCGATGTGAAGCTCACGGTCCGTCCGGAGACGACGGTCGAAACCCTCATCACGGGCTTTAAGACGCAGCAAGCTTCCGCGGTGGGCAAAGACGTAGGTATCTGGTTTGATGGCGATCGCCTGGAAGAGCACATGACTATGGAGGGAGTGGAAATTGATGACTTGGATACTCTCGAGGTGCATGTCAAGTGAGTGAGTGGTATAGCCTCAACGAAGAGGAATTGTGGATACATGACATGATGTTTTAGCGATGTAAGCATTGGTTACAATGAGAAGAGATACCCTGCTTTTCTGCATATGCTGGAAAATACTTTCAATGGAATACTTTTTTCAGTACTCTAATTCATCACTCGAATCTTCTGAATCAACGCTATTGGCTCGCTGCTCCTTTTCTTTCATAAGCTCACCCGACTCATCTCCGGTATGTGTGCTCCGGTTTTGAGGCAGCAGGTTAGCTTTGTCATAGATCGGATTGCGGTCTGATGGGTTGTGTCTCAGCGTGGAGCCTACGCTCAGAACGCGTTTTAGTTGGACGTCTTGGCTATTGTTTCGCTGAGCGCCGCTTGAAGGATCATCTGGATTCTGGACTGGTAGTGAAAGCGGCACAGTTTGCATCATAGGATCTTCCAGATGATGTATAAAGGGGAGAAGAGAAGAGGGAGGAAGAAGAGCGAGGAGATAGATGTACCTATGCACATTCGGCAAGCAGATCAGGATGAATCGCGGGGTGTTCCGATGTGAGGTGTAAGCACATGTCGTATCGTCAATACGGTGACAAGTCACGCAATCTGGAATGCAGCCCTTGAATTTGACGTGTTACTGAGTTTCATTCCCGAAGTCCAAAACCCGATACCGAAACAGGGGCCGTCCCGCGTTGTGCCACCACACAGTTCAAGACGCGATGCAGCCTTCACAAGAACCCCGCTCCCGTTTAAACTCGACATTCTTACTTTACTTTCGTTTCTCATTCAAAAAACGGTCTACACATTACACGCACATGCTTAAGAAATCTCGCCACCTATTTTCAAGACGTCGTCCATCTCATGCGTCCTCGTCTACGAGCATCCGTCATCCTCACAGCCTACCAGATCGCGACTCAACCGCGTCACGCAGCAATGTAATCACCTCGGATGGATCCTTGGCTCCGAACACGGCGCTGCCGGCAACAATGACATTAGCGCCAGCGTCAGCGGCTTGGTCGATGGTACCGGGCCCCAGGCCGCCATCCACCTCGATGTTCATATCGGGATACTTGGCACGTAGGGCCTGAACTTTGGGCAGCTCGCTGGCCATGAATTTCTGGCCACCAAAGCCAGGATGAACCGTCATGACGAGGACCATCTATTTTTCCTGTGTTTAGCATTGCCAGAAAAGGGAAGGAGATGGGAATCAACATGCACAAAGTAGATTTTGGGGGAGAAGACAGATGGTGTCTCCTTTGAATGAAGAACCTACGTCTGGCTTATCTTTGGGATCCGCAGCTTCCAGAATATCCCATAGCACGTCGACAGACGTGTCTGGCTTGATGGCAATGCCAGCTAGTAATCCTTGGTCGTGGATATATCGGATCAACTCCTTTGGACTGGTCTTCTTGTCTGACGTTTCCTCGGGGCTCTCGGCGGCTGTCGAAAAGGCGGCTTCATAGTGAAAACAGTACAGGTCACAGCCGGCGTTTTTGAATTCCTTGACCCATTTCTTGGGCTGCGCAAAGCAAGAGATCGGTTAGCCTGGAGGCAGATAACAGGGTAAAAGAAAAAAAAGGGGGATCCAGAAAAAGCAAAGAGAAAGGTATGAATTGAATGCCATCAAACATCCGGGAGCATTAACCCCTGTTCTTGCTTCAATGTACCTCTGCAATCATCATGTGGCAGTCAAAGGTGCCCTTGCCATGCGCCTCGCTCGGCCGTTCAACATGTTTTCTGATCTTGGCGACAACTGGGGCTCCAAAAGTGATGTTGGGGACAAAGTGGCCGTCCCTAGGAGGTTACGTGGTCAGGATCCTGGCGCGTCCGTGGCTTTGAAAGGGTTGAAGGCATGACGAACATGATGTCGACGTGAAGCCAGTCGGCTCCTTGGTCCATGGTGCGAACGCAATCCGCGCCGAGCTGCGCAAAGTCAGCCGACAGGATGGAAGGGGCTATGATGGCGGGCGGCGACATGTCTTCGTAATAGGAGGATGTAGGCGGGTTCGTAGGCTGGATTGGACGCTCCGAGCAGTATTAGATGGTAGGCTGGTGATGTGGGACAGCATCGCGATAGATCATAGATGATAGGGGACGAGGGAAGCTCCAGCTGGCAGCCCCCAACGTCTCTGATGTCAGCGGGGCCGTTTGCGCCTTCCGCATCTTCCGCTTGTTTGTTTGAAGTTGTGCCTGCCGCCGGGTGTGGCTGGTGCATGGCTGGAGACAATGTGGCTGGAGCGCGGCTGCCAGCTGGTCCACGGTCCCACAGTTCCACAGCAGCAACAAAGTCTTATTAGCGTTGCCAACAACGCGCCATGAACGAGGACCGTATGCACGAATCGCGCCCTTGAATCGCTTCACCCGCCATCGCATGAATCCGCACATTTTACACAAGTCCCCATCCATCGACGCCCATCGACGATTGCGCGCGTCTTTATCCCTCCGTCACGTCTGTGGTCCTCGAATAACTCAGGTCGCCGTTGCAAACTCTTCTTTGCAGTCACGGGCATCACGCCCCTGCGCCGCGCGTCTCGTGCGTCGATTGCAACTCTCATATCCGAAAACCATCACCAACCACCGAATACCGATCTGCTGTCCCTTGCCACAAACACACGAGACGCCATCACGACAGCATGCCCTGACCAGGACCAGCAAGCAAACATGGAGCGCTCGAAACCACAAGCTTTCCAATCCTCGTACGCGCCTCGATTGCGCGCCTACAACAACTCGCTTCTGACCCCCGTCCTTCCGACATCTGCGCCATCAGGTCCCCTCTCAAGAACCACCAAGCGGGGCACAACCATTATCAATTATGCTGAAGATGGCTACGACGACCTGGAGGATGATAGCGACGATCCCCGTCGGCGGCCAACAGGCCTGCGGAGTCTGCGAAAGGAAGACTCTGCCACCAGACTAGACCTGGCCGAGCGAGCTGGAAAGGAGACCAAACAGCCTGTTCAGGTACAAGGGATATGGCGCGACTGGATGGGAAAGAACCGCGCGATGAAGAGCGATCAGCAGAATGCTGCGCAAGCAAGCCTGCCTCTGACCCTGATCCCCATACGGATCGATCTCGATATCGCCGCCTTTGTTCCCATGGCCGCCTTTCCTCCCCCAAACACACCGTCAGTCGACGTAACGTTGCCCCAGTATCGGCCAGGAGAGATGACGGTGCCCTACAAGCTGAGAGACATCTTTTGCTGGAATCTACACGAGACTCTGGTGACGACGGACCAGTTCGCGCAGACACTGGCCCAGGATCTGGACTTGCCCAACAAAGGCATTATCGTCGCGGAGATAAGCAAACAGATCCGGACGCAGCTGGAAGAGTACGCTGGCGTTGCGCTCCATCCCTTGTTTCACACAGAGCCGTATGCACCGCCGGCGGCAGCACCAGCCCAGACGCAAACAGCCGCTGCCCCCATAGGTGGTGCCAATGGATCGCTCATGGCGGGAACACCGCGGCCAAGCTTCTTTTCCAAATCCAGAGAGGAATCGCCGGCATCATTTTCCAGAGGCTTGTCACGACCAGACACCCCAGCCCAAGTAGCCGGCGGTGCTGGCCATCGTGCTGCAGCAACGCCCAAACCCGGCGGCCTTGCTCCCCAAGTGACGGCCAGCGCAACGCCCATCTCATCAGATTGTGACGACTACAACCCCGACGATACGTACCGATGCATCATCAATCTGAGTCTCAACATGGCTTCAATGCTTTACACAGATAAATTCGAGTGGTCCCTGCTGCACCCGCCAGGCACAGCCGAGGCCTTCGCCAAGACAACATGCGCAGATCTCGGCCTCACAGGCGAATGGGTTCCCGCCATGACACACGCCATCTACGAGGCCGTCCTGCGGCTAAAAAAGGAAGCATGCGAAGCGGGCGGACTCGTCACAGGCTGGGGCGGACTGCACCAAGAGTTACCCAACGACGCCGCCCTGGGCACCGAAGCTGGCTGGAGATACGATCCCGAGCACCTGGGCGCAGACTGGGAGCCCAAGATTGAAATCCTCAGCAAAGAGGAGATGGAGAAGCGCGAGAACGAACGCGAGAGAGAAGCACGCCGCCTGCGTCGCGAAACCGCCCGATTCAGCTCCAGCACGGGTATGCTTAGCGGACACCCCTTTGGCGCTGGAGCAGGCATCGGTGTGCCTATGGAGCTCGAGGAAGAACGCATGGGACGAGGAGAGCGGTCCAAGAAGAAGCGCCGCTTCAGGAGTATTAGTCCCCTGAACCGTAGTGGGACGCCTGGCGGACGGGGAACACCCGATGTGGGCGGCGGCTATGGTGGTGGAGGAGCCCTTACAGATGCAGAGAGAAGTACATGGCGCTGTACGCATTGCCGTGTTTGGGGGACGAGTATTTGGGCGGTCCGTGATGGGCCTGCGGGAGCAAAGGTAAGATAGCAGCACCAGGCGAGCGAGTGAACGTCTTGAACTATGAACAGCCGTTCATTTTTATTTTACTGTTTTTTTTCTTTTTTCTTTATCCATGACACGATGCTAACTTTGCTTGACACAAAATAGTCCCTCTGCGCAACCTGCGGCTATCTATACGAGCGTGACGGCCGTCTCCCGCGACAGACCAAGAACCTTCACCTGGCAGACCTTCGAGTGGCATAGGAGCCCTCATCTGCCGGTACTGGAACCAAGGTCCCCGATGCCGCTGCAGCTGACAATTCTCGGCTCGCCGCGGCCATGGCCATGTCTATTGGGAAGACTCCGCAGACTCGTACGCAGCAGATGTCTACGCCGCAGCGGTATTCTAGCCGGGGGAGGCTGCTCGCCCAGCCCAAGGAGACGAAGCCATTGCCTGTCTAGGAGAGAGGGGGGAAACAAGGAGTGGACATTGGGTGGCGAAGCCAAGAGGAGCTGTTTCACGAGAGATGGGAGGATCCAGATATTTTTGATGGAAGATGAGGGAGGGGGCTTCGGAAGATAAAAAAGATTATTCATGGAGGAGGCGTACAGGACAGATCTCTGTGTGATTTTCTTGGGGGAATCATTTTCTTTTCTCTTTTCTCATCTTTTCCCCGTGTGGGTGTAGAGACTTTTGTACCTTTATTTATGGCCTTCTTTCGCGGCAGGGGACTAGGAGAAGTCAATGAAACCGCGCAGGATATTTTGGTGGGCTGTGCAGAGAGGTATGGGAGGAGGAGTTGAAGTGACGTGGTGTGATGAAGGATGCCTCGGCGAAGACACGGATTGGACATGACCTGCCTACCTTAGGTAGGTACAGATGCTGTGGGTGGATATAAATGCGTATGCCATAGTGCTTTGCTGTGTGGTCTGAGTTGTACTTGAAGGTAATGCTTGCGTGGCCAGCTTTTCTTGTTAGCGACGAGACTCGCGGAGTTGGCAAAAATACACATAAAGGGGCTGTATGTTTGTATGTAGGCATCACAGATGTATTGTGTAATGTGTACCTTGCATGGCATTTGTGTATGTACATCGTGGAGTGTATCGCGTGCTGGCTGTAAATCGACCATTGTGTTGTATTGTACAGCCCTACAATATATTTGTTTACATCATACGTCTACGCCATATAAATCTGCATTGTGCATGTCTTCATTGTTTCATCTTGATCTTATATCATCCAGCGAGCTGCGATACATTGTGTACCATCATGATCGTTTAGATCACACGACATCCACATCGTTACATCGTTACATCGTTACATCCCACAGCCCTAACCCCATCCCATTCCAAAAAGCCGCGCGCCATCGATTCCCACGCGGAGAATGTTCCACGGCAGGAAATCTACCCGCTCGCACAACGATCTGCGACATCTGCAGGAAAGAGATGACACAAGTGCATGCATTGCTGAGAAAACGCGCGGCCGGAGTTGGTCACGTCTTTGCGCAAATTCCCGACACATTGGGTAGATGTCTACAGCGCCTGCTCGTGATTAGCCGCCTACTTATGTACTTGTTTAAAAGAAAATCCAATGGCCAATATGTAAATACATTGATGTACATGCGCCCGTTCGTTCCGCGAGTTTGCCAATGAGAATCCCCCCCGCAGTGCTCTTGTTCTTTCTTGTTCTAAACTCCCCCAAGAACAAGTCCGAGACTCAGAAAGAATCCCCCTCTTTCATCTTTCATCCTTCGCCGTTTGTATCCGAGACAGATGTGGGAGGACCTGCAGAAAGGAGCACATAGGGCGTGGGGAATATGTTGGACATGGGAGAAAACTACCACCAACATACAGCATTTACGCACGACATACCGTACGCGTACGTAAGTATGAGCTGAACAATGGGGCTATTCTGGAGAACAAAACGTAATAGTACCCAGAGACTGTACAGCATGGTCATACTATAGACTCATGCATTAGAAACTATACTGCGGAGACTGTAAAGTACTGAGTACGGCCATACAGTAAATCAATTACAGTAGAGACTGTATAGCAGGAGTCGCACTAAGCATCTTCGCCGAGCAGAGGACATCCAAATGCAATCATAACGTTGCTCGCCGCTCACAAGAGGGGAAAGTAGGAAAGTAGGTAGGTAGGAAAACGGGAAAGCGGGGACCCCGACGACTTCCGCATGCTTGTATGTATGTACTCGTAATAACTCCGTATGATCGTGTGTTTCCTTGGGCTTTGATGATTTGATCCAACTCGATCCCTCAGGCGCCGTCTTCAAAGCAGCATCACGAGTTCATGCGAGGCGTGGAGCATTACCTACCTATGTACCCGTGTTGGCCTTTGGGTGCCTGGCCCTGGCAGCCTTCTAAGTCCTAGTCCTAAGTTCTAAGTTCTCGCCGGCTGTGCGGTCCGGACATAGATCGCTCGGGGACGGCGGGCCTTAGGTACCTTAGACAGGGATTCGGAGCCGGGAGTGGCCCACTCTTGGCCGGTACATACTACAGAGTCCACCCGTTTGGCCGATCCCGTGCCCACATGACCTCGGTCCATTCCGGGCATCGCAGCGCCAGCGCGCTCTTGTTTATGAAACGTTTTCATGCGGAGTTGCGGGCTCATTTTGGGCAGAGCGTTTCTTCTTCTTTCCCCTTCGTGCCAGGACGCAATGGAGGGAATCAGCTTCAGCCTTCAACGGACCGGAATCACCGATCGTGGATCGTGACAGTCGGCTATAATGACGCTTGTTGACATATATATCCACGAGCCTTCGGGAGGCGCTGTGCTTTACGCACCAATCCCGATCCAGATGAGGCAGAAGAATGCAGCCTCGGGTTTCATCCCCGTGGAATATGGACTCATGGCACGTCTCGTGAGGGGGAAGTTGGAACTTTTGATCAGGACATGCGAATGCATTCGCCGTCGATGAAGCGTTGGCCCGGGCAGGCACATTCAGGGGAAATGCATAGGTACATGCTCAAAGATGCGGCTAAGTTGATCATACTCTTGGCACATCTCGGCGCATCTGACATAGATAGGACAATATTGATATATAAACTCAACGGGCACACCTGTCAAACGATATCACCAGCGACAGCACAGAAAGAAACAGAAGAGACAAAAAGAGTCGCAAGCCCCAGCAGAAACAACAACACACGAAAAAAAAAAAAAGAAGGTCCCCAGGCCACCAACATCACCACCATGCATCCCTCCCTCCAGACCATCCTCCTCTCCGCCCTCTTCACCACCGCCCACGCCCAACAAGCCTGCTCCAGCAAACCGGAGACGCATCCCCCCCTCTCCTGGTCTCGTTGCTCCCGCTCAGGCTGCCGGCCCGTCCAAGGCGCCGTCACCGTCGACGCCAACTGGCGCTGGACGCACCGCGTCGACGGCTCCCAGAACTGCTACACCGGCAACCGCTGGGACACATCCATCTGCTCCTCCGAAAAGACCTGCTCGGAGAGCTGCTGCATTGATGGCGCCGACTATGCCGGCACGTATGGCGTGACCACCACCGGGGATGCCCTGAGCGTGAAATTCGTGCAGCAGGGCCCGTATAGCAAGAACGTGGGTAGCCGACTGTACCTGATGAAAGATGAGAGCCGGTATGAGATGTTCACGCTGCTGGGTAATGAATTTACGTTTGATGTGGATGTCTCGAAGCTGGGATGCGGTCTGAATGGCGCACTGTACTTTGTGTCCATGGATGAAGATGGTGGAATGAAAAGGTTCCCGATGAACAAGGCGGGTGCGAAATTTGGCACGGGCTACTGCGATAGTCAGTGTCCGAGGGACGTAAAGTTCATTAACGGAATGGTAAGCTTTACGGACTCACGAGTAGTCACGACAGAGTCGTTCTATTTCCCTTTTTATTCCCTCGCCGATGAGTTCAACACGCACTCTTGATTCCCATCTCGTATACTGATTCACGATTTCACATCACAGGCCAACTCCAAAGACTGGGTCCCCTCCAAAAGCGACGCCAACGCCGGCATCGGTAGCCTAGGCGCCTGCTGCGCCGAAATGGACATCTGGGAAGCCAACAACATTGCCTCGGCCTTCACACCACACCCATGCAAAAACAGCGCCTACCACTCCTGCACGGGCGACGGCTGCGGCGGCACGTATTCCAAGGACCGCTACTCGGGCGACTGCGACCCCGACGGCTGCGACTTCAACAGCTACCGCCTCGGCAACACGACCTTTTACGGACCGGGCCCCAAGTTCACCATCGACACCACCCGCAAGATCTCCGTCGTGACGCAGTTCCTCAAGGGCCGTGATGGGTCCCTCCGCGAGATTAAGCGCTTCTACGTCCAGAATGGGAAAGTCATTCCTAATTCCGTGAGCAGGGTTCGTGGTGTGCCTGGAAACTCCATCACACAGGGATTCTGTAATGCCCAGAAGAAGATGTTTGGGGCTCACGAGTCGTTTAATGCAAAGGGGGGCATGAAGGGTATGAGTGCTGCGGTGTCGAAGCCTATGGTGTTGGTTATGAGTCTTTGGGATGATGTGAGTTTTAATGGCCGTCTTTGCGGAAGACAATTTCTCCCCCTTCCGTCTTTAACCCCCCC